>VYZT01029824.1:67881-131369 GCA_013400735.1 Pomatostomus ruficeps | reverse complement strand
GCTCCCCGCGCTCCGCAGGCGCCGCGGCCGCCGCGCGCCCCGTCCGGCCCGGTCCCGCTTCGTCCTGTCCCGTCCTGCCCGGTCCCGTCCCGTCCGGCCCGGTCCCGTCCCGTCCCGCCCCGTCCGGCCCGGTTCCGCTTCGTCCTGTCCCGTCCGGCCCCGCTCCGCTTTCGGCAGCGCTGCCCCGGCCAGCCCCCCGCAGACACCCCGTGTCCTCTGTCACGCAGAGAAGCCGCAGTGAGGACACGGTTTTGGGACCTCAGGTCCGGTAACCCCGCCCTGCTGCCACCGCTGTCACCCCGCCAGAGCCGCCGAGACCGGACCCTGATCTGTGTGTGTTACAAGCCCGTGAAGGAGTTGCTGCTGCCTCCGGGACACACGGATCTGATCCGAGACCTGAGAAGTCTCCAAACCCAGGAGATGCTGGAGCTGGTTTGCTGTCCCGTGTAGGGGACGCAGCCAGTTTGGGAAATGGATGGGTAAAAAAGGTATCATTAGCACACGTGACACATAAACCGAGCTTCACATGACTCAGATATTTGTTCGTAAGACCATATGGAAACCCAATTGCTATAGGCAACAAAATAAAAAAAAAATGCACAGACAAATGATAAGTTCATAGGAGCAAGGAACTGCCCAGCTGTTCCAATGCTTGGAGGAAAAGCAGGAAGGGAATCGAGCTCCCTGAGACCCTGGAGATGCAAATAATGACAGGAGAGTTATGGTTACTCCCAGCCCTCGCTCCTTGAGGGCAGGGTGGCTGGAGTTCAGCTTGTCCAGGTCCTGCTCACAGTGACTGACCCGGGAAACAGCGAGAGGTGAAGCTCCAGGCTGTGATCTCTGGGAGGAAAACAGCACTAGAAATTCACTTCCTCTCCCTGCCTGGAACCAGTGTGACCACAGAGCAAGAGAATGCTTGGAACTTTTTCTGCTGTTAGAAGAGGAATGAAGTAAAACAAATATTTTTGTAATAAAAATTTAATATCCTTTTTTTGGGCTTTGTAATCAAAGCAGCTTTCTAAGCTATGCGCGCATGCACAGTAATCCTCCACTAATCCTGCTCGCCTCAGGCATATGAGATGCTGTGGAAATAACAAGGCAGTGCATACTACAGAAGAAACTTCTAATTTGTTTTTGTCTAGCTCAGCATAAGGCCAAGCCCCAGGTGCAATGGACCATCACATGAAAAATGTAACAGAGCTCAAATGTAAAATACTCCTGCAGCCATGTATATCGATCAGATACCAGATGGCATGAACGGGGTAACTGCAGGATGGTGTTGGCAATGGAAGTCAAGTTCCAGATTCTTTTTCCAAAACAAGATACCATTTAAATTTCTGGAATCCAGGGAAAAAGCAAGAAAGCCAGAGTTCTGTGGGGGTCAGAGCCCAGTGAACGTCACTGCTTGGCACATTACAACCATATTTCCTCAGAATTTCCATGACAACTCTTTCCACATCACTCATAACTTTGTAATAATTTTCTAACCAGAAATTTTCCTGTTTTAAAAAATACATTTAGAACGTTTTTCTCTTAGTAATCCTTCAGCTGAAATGCACATGGGTCAAAAATTTGAAATTAGGAGCATCAGAGATCCACACCAATATGTGCTTTTATGTAATTTGGCTTTGAGTTGCCACTCAGGGGTGTGTGAAATTCAGGCTTTTTACTGAGCTTACAGTCAGGGACATCTGCTGCTGGTAGGTGTAGCTGATGCCTCCATTGGGGAAGATCCTTTCCTGTCTCTTTCAAGGACACACGAATTCCTCTGCAGGAATGCACACGGGCGTGCCCTGTTCCACTGTGCTGGTGTCAAACCCCGGTGTCCTAGCAGGGGTGTGAGGGATCTTTTAGAGGCCAACTCTGAGTTTATTTTATTGTGACTAATAGACTAAAAGACCCATCCTATTTTGGAATTGAGCCAGGGCCTGAAACTGAAATTGCTTCCTAGTAAGTGATTTGCTCCAGTTAGTGAATAGAGGGAAGCATTCCCATCCTCCTAGACCCGCAGTCTTGGCAGTGTTCATAAAATAGACCCCAACCAAGGAGAGGTGGCAGGATGCCAGAACAATGCACGAAAACTATCTTTCCTGGGGAGAGTCATCCAAGAAGTTGTCAGCAGGAGCTGCGCCTCCTCCAGCCTGCCAGGGACTCCTCTGGCGGAGCCCTGCTGTTCCACAGTGAGCTGCGGGGCAGAGCGGGCCAGCGACACAAACGTCCGTCCCCGCAGCCATCAGTGCCTGGCCCTGGGCCATGAGGTGCATGGCTCACTGCCACCGCGTCCCCTCACCTGGCACAGCAATCCTGCACGTGTGGGGACCGGCTGGCCTGACCTCCAGCGGGGCAGAGGTGGTGCTGACGGGCCAGGAGAGGCACACCAAGCCCCGTCCATCACCACTGCCTGCCCAGGTGGGAGGAAGAACGTCTTTGGACGGCCCCAGGACTGTACCCAAAGCGTGTGCTGGGAACCCTTCTTAAACCTGATCCCTCCAACAGCAGCTCAAGCAGCAAAGCCCCCTGCTCCTGAGCTGACAGAGCCTTTCCCACTGCAGCACGGCTGAGCCCAGCAGCCAGGACAGCAGGGACAGAGAACACCGAGCTCCCGTGAACACTGAGGGGGTTAAACACTGGAGCTGGGCTACTCCCTTGTGCACACCCCACGGGCCTTCACTGCCCCAGATGAGCTGGAGCTGAGCAGCCCCTTAAAAGGTTACAGGTGGAGCTGTTGGTAGTACCTGTGCTCATAGCTGGGACAGCTTGGAATCTCAGAATTGTTAAGGTTGGAAAACACCTGTAAGATCACCCAGTCCAACCTTCAGCAAAGCACCACCACTGTGTTCACTACTAAATCGTGTCCCCAGGTGCGACATCCACATTTTTTTTAACACTTCCAGGGAAGGTGATTTTACAGCTTCTCTGGGCAGCCTGTGCCAGGGCTTTACAGCCCTTTCCATGAAAATTTTTTTCCTAATATCCAAGCAAACCTCCCCTGGCTTAAGGCCATTTCCTCTCATCCTATCACTTGTTACCTGGGAGAAGAGACTCAGCCCCCATCTAGCTCCAATCTCCTGTCAGGTAGTTGTAGAGAGTGAGGAGGTCCCCCCTCCAGTGCTCCTGCATTTGGGGTGAGATTAAAATTGTAATGTCAACTATTAAAATATTAATGTGATCTTTTCAATTTCCTTCTGCTTCGTGGGGAGCAATGGCATGTGGAAGAAGGTTTGCTGTGATTCCTCTGAGATGTGAGAGAGTAACTAATTACTGGAGAAGATGAGATACAGTCCTGCAATTCCCTGGAATATCTGCTAAGCCTCAGGACAGTTTGTATATAATGGAGACACTCTTCTACAAAGAAAAGATAAACAGAGCAAAAGAAAGACAGCGCTGGAGCAAACAGCAGCTCTGGATAGTCACTGGTCTCAGAGTTAATCCAGAACCTGTTAAATAAAGCTGCAGGCAATTAGAAGAATAATGCCTGTAAATAATATTTTACAGGAGGATTAGTTCATCAAGAGGGTACCTGGTGAACTCATAGGAAGTATGGGGAGAGAGGTAGAGAAGACACTAAATTGCCTCCAGGTCTTTAAATGATTCCTGCAGATCCTGTTACAGAAGAGAAAGGGAAATGGCTGCAGAACAAATCATACGAGTTCCTATTTCCAGTGGTCCAACAGCCCCTGTAAAAGAGAGAGAAAACGCCTGTATGCTCTGGAAGCAATAAAAGACGCATTTGTCCTCCATTCATCACTGCGTTATCCTCGGGTGCGCGCAGACACTGCCGAGCCCGCGGGGGCGGGGGATTCGCGCAGCCCCCGGCTCCGGAGCGTCTGCCCTGGGCTCCCTGCGGCTGTTTTTGGGGTCAGCCCTGCCCCTGCACCAGCCTGGCGGGATGGACAGCACGGTGCCCGGCAGGCACAGCGCAGGGGAGCAGGCACGGACGGTGCCGTGCCCCGGCGTGACATCTCTGATCCTGAACACAGGCACCACAACTGCCCTGCCTGGGCACAAAACCTGACAAGTGCCAAAGTCCTGCAGCCCCTCATCGTGTGTCTGAAGGAGCAGCCGGGGCAGGTCTGGTGGCATCCTCAGGCATCGGAGCTGCCCTGTGTGAGCTGACAGTGACGGAGCGCAGGAATCGTAGATTGTGCTGGGTTGAAAGGGACCAGCCAGGATCATCGAGTCCAACACCTGGCCCTGCACAGAACACCCCAAGAATCACATCTTGTGTTCTGAGAGCATTGTCCAAACACTCCTTGCGCTCCGGCAGCCTTGGTACTGTGACCACTCCCCTAGGGAGCCTATCCCAGGGCCTGACCACCCTCTGGGCAAAGAACCTTTTCCCAATATTCAGCCTAAACCTCCCCTGACACAGCTCCAGCCATTCCTCAGGCCCACAAGAGAGCAGAGAACAGTGCCTGCTCTCGTGTGTCACCTCACAGGGAGGTTGTAGCCTGCTATGAGGTCTCCCCTCAGTCTCCTCTTCTCCAGGCTGAACAAAGCAAGTGACCTCAGCTGCTCCTTGTAGGGCTTCCCCTCCAGACCCTTCACCATCCTGATGGTCGCCCTTTGGACGCTTCGAGCTTCATCTTCTTATATTCCTGTGGCCAAAACTGTCCCCAGGAGGTGAGGCCATACCAGTGCAGAGCGGAGTGGGACAATCCCCTTCCACCTGGCCAGCAATGCTGGGCCTGATGCCCATGAACAGGCACACATTCTTAGGGATTACCTGAGATAACCCAGGCTGTTCCCTGCCCCTCAGCCTGCCTGGTTCCACTGAGCACTCAGACTGTCCCAGAACTACAGCCAGCGATTAGCCCCCAGTGGGACAGGTGACAGGAGCGAGCAATTACTGCATTTCAACCCTGAACTACAAGACATGAAATCTCAGCCACTGTGGATTCAAAGTCACCTGCATTAGCCACAGTCCCTCTGCCCACCTGCAGGACATGGCAGTCTGGCGGGAAGCTGTGTCCATGGGCAGGACTTTAAGGCTGTTGCCGTAAGTTCCATAAATTTATAGAAAAAGGCTCAGCTCTGTGGCCCCATTTCTTCAAGTGCCCACATTGCCAGCCACAATTGTTGTGTATTTCCAGGTGCTGCTAGGGCCTCCCTGTTAATTGGTTTGTGGGGGTAATTTACAGCACCTGGGCATTTTGTCATTTCTCAAGGTCATGTCCTGCTTCATGGGACACTGATGCCCCTGCCTCATTCCTGCTGTGATCTCTGCAGTCCTCAGCAGCTGAACTGTGTGTCCAGTGCAATTGACAGTGATGCACCTTCACCTGCAGCGCTCACCCCCACCCACACCATTGCCTTTGGAAAACAATTACAGCACAGAGACCGATCCTGTTAGATTAAGACAAATTAAGAATCTAATATATAGGTTTGCTGTCAGGCTCCCAGGGTCAGGGGTCGATACAGTATGTTGCGGGGAGGCTATAGGTTACCCCTGCCCCAATATTTTATCATAATAAACCAAATGGGGACAAAACACCCAGCAGCAGCCCATAAATCTATTAGCAGTGAACTGTCAATGTCCCACATACCCGGGTAATTTGTTAATTCAGAGCTGGGGCTCTTTTTTCACTAGACCTTGTAAACTCCTTTTTGAAACATCAATAAACCATCTGCTTTGACTTGTTAATCAAACGACTTTATTCAGTCCAAAGCAATTTTTTCCTAATAAAAACAGAGTATTTATCTCCATGGCTATAAAAGAGGATTGTTTTCAACTGTTCACTTATAGTTAAGAAGCACATTTAGTTTGGATTGATTTCCAATGCTTCGGTCATATCTTGTCACTTCCCATTTCTTACACACAGCATCTCAGTTTAGCTCTCTAGCAGGGAAAACACAACCTGCCCCAGTCAGTGCTGGGAGTGGCACCAGGGGAGCGGTAACCAGCAGCAAAAAGGTCATGGAAATCAAACTTTAAAGAGCTGAACACATCCTTGTCAGCTCTTGGGCCGCTCCCACCTTTTCCCAGTCTTTCCTGCAGCTGCACCTGTCTGGTTCCCACCTCCTCCCAAGCCCACCCAGGATTCCACCTGGGACATCTTCCCCAGGTGCCCTGTTGCCTTGCTGTGGATCTTTCCAAGGCTCTCCCAGCAAAACCTTGGCACAGACCCCTCCAGCTTCTTCGCTGGTAGCAGCTGATGGTGAAGGGCACTGTGGTGGGTGAACATGGGGCTGTGGTGGGTGAACATGGGGCTGTGGTGGGTGGACATGGGGCTGTGGTGGGTGAACATGGGGCTGTGGTGGGTGAACATGGGGCTGTGGTGGGTGGACATGGGGCTGTGCTGGGTGGACATGGGGCTGTGGTGGGTGGATGTGGGGCTGTGGTGGGTGAACATGGGGCTGTGGTGGGTGGATATGGGGCTGTGGTGGTCTCTCAATGCCCACTGCCCCCCAGAGCACAGGCTGCCTGGCATGGCCATCGCCGTGGGCATGGTGGCATTTACCACATTCCTTCCTGCTCCCCAAAGCACAGGGAAGGTGTGGGGGAGGTCATTAGGACACTGCTTCTGAAGGATGCAATTCCACGGTGCAGCGCAGAGGGGGAGACGCTGGGCAGAGGACCTGGGGGATGCATTAGGGAAGGAAAGCGCGTGTTCAGTCTGGCTGGTTTTTCTCCAGCCATTTGTCACATCTGCAGCAGGAGAGGATGAGCTCAAGCAGCCCCGGCACTCCCCAGCAGGGCGAGAGCAGCTCATGCAGCTGAGTGAGGGCCCCAGCGCGTCCCTGCAGGGGGACAGTGCTGCTCCTGAGCCCTGGCCCCAGCCTGTCCCTGCAGGGGGACAGTGCTGCTCCTGAGCCCTGGCCCCAGCCCGTCCCTGCAGGGGGACAGTGCTGCTCCTGAGCCCTGGCCCCAGCCTGTCCCTGCAGGGGGACAGTGCTGCTCCTGAGCCCTCCCGGACACCAGCACGGCGGACCAGGCTCCACTGTGTCACAGGACTCGGGACCCATCTGCTATGTCCCCTCGTGTCCCCCTGGGCTCGAGTGCGTGTTCCACAGACCGGTGGCCGTGACACAGGCTGGGGCTGGGATCCCTCCAGGGCACGCCAGGATCGCGCTGGGGTGGGACGGGCAGGAGGAGCGGCCACGAGCCCGCTGTGTTCCCCAGGCATTGCAGCTGTGGACATCTGGGGCTGTGCCGGGTCACAGGGACATCTTGGTAACACCCATCACTCGGGCATGGGGAGGGTGGTTCCCGGACCGCCACAGCGTGTCAGGCCGGGACACGGTGTCCACCTGTGCACAAACGCTGTCTCTGGAGCGCAGCCCAGCTCTCCTCCGCAGCAGCTTCAAGGAGCCGGGGGGAAATCCTCTCTCCACCCAGTCTGATCCTAACCAGATTCTGCCCTTGTCAAACACCTTCCGCTTTAGACTGAGGAACTGCAGATCTTCTGCCCGCAGCATCCCCTTTCCCTGAGCACAAACTGAGTCCCGCGAGCGGAGAGCAGAGCCACAGCCGCCCGTGGCTGCGGAGCCCCGGTCCCGGCGGTGCCTGGCGCCTGCTCCGCGCTGCGGGGACATCCTGGGGCCACCAAGGCAGCCCAGGCTGGCCTGTCCCAGGCGTTCTCACACGGTGCTGCTGCTGCCACAGCTCCCGAGTGCCCCTTGCCAGCGGCCCTGCAGCCTGGGGTGCAGGTGTTAAGGGCTGTGTCGCCAAATGCCCGGGGGGCATTCCTGCCCCAGCGGGGTCGCCAGGGTCTGGTGCCAGCGGCAGGAGCCGGGGGGTCGGGCTGCACCCAAGCGGGGCTCACCGCACCCGTCCTGCGCCTCCACCGAGAGGAGCCTGCGCTCCCCGGGATGTGGAATCAGCAGCCCCCAGCCCCGTCCGAGCCCCCATGGGGGGGAAGGGGCAGAGAAACAAAGTCATTTATATAATGTATCTCCCCGCTGAGCTCCTAATGGCTGGCGCTTTTGTTCTGCAGTGGCTGCCTGGCTGTGATGGGCAGGAAGCCGCAGTCTCCCTTTGTTCCACGGCCTTATTCAGCAATTTAGATCCATCATAAAAATCAAATATGCATGTTGCAATCGCCTTGCGTAAAACAGCTTCAATTTTCGCCTTTCTTTAATTGAACTCCATGGGAGAAAGAGGCAGGGCTGGGGAGCAAGGGGCAGCAGGAGAAGCGCTTTGTGTTTTTGTTCAGCGGGCTGTGAAAATGGGTAGTAATGAAAATACAGAATTTTTATCTTTGCCTCATTATTTAAAAAAAAAAAAAAAAGGACAGAAATCCTTGATAAGGCCTCCCTGGTAGAGGACAGCCTGTGGGGGAGCAGCCTTCTATTCCCCGCGTTGTGGGGATGACAGGCTCAGCGGGGCTGGGGGATAAGGGGTGGCCCTGAGGGCTGCAGCATCGTGGCAGGGACTGGCGATAGAGCTGGCAGCTCCATGCTGCCGTGACACACAAGGCTGAGCTGACACACCATGGCTCTGCTCCCTTTATCCTTTCAGAATGCCAAGGTTCTCTTCTCTTGCACCAAGCAAACATGTATCCTTGAAAATTTTGCCAGCACCTCCATGCACTGCTCCCCTGGGGGCTGCAGGGCACAGGTCCCTGCATGGGGTGGTGGCTGTGTGCCGAGCCCGTCCTTGGGGTGCCGAGCCCGTCCTGGGGGTGCTGAGCCCGCCCTTGGGGTTGCTGAGCCCGTCCTGGGGGTGCTGAGCCCGTCCTGGGGGTGCTGAGCCGATTCTGGAGGTGCCGAGCCTGTCCTGGGGGTGCCGAGCCCGTCCTGGGGGTGCTGAGCCCGTCCTGGAGGTGCTGAGCCCGTCCTGGGGGTGCTGAGCCCATTCTGGAGGTGCTGAGCCCGTCCTGGCGGTGCTGAGCCCATTCTGGAGGTGCCGAGGCATCGCTGCAGAGAAGTGCCAGGTTTGTTTTGCCTCCACTCACCCCACGCCTTCAGCACAGCCCCACGGGTGAGGGGGTGACTGCAGGGACAGAGCCAGGTGCTGGCAGAGGAGTGTGGACACAGGTTTCCATCTTGCCTCCACCTCTCAGTGGGACGGGGACAGCCCGGGAGCGACCTCCTGAGAGTGGAGCACTGAGAGCTTCCTTGCCTTGTGCCATCCTGGCAGGAAGACCCTGAGGCGATCAGGGGAACCCGCTGCTGTGTGCCAGGGACCTTCTGTGCCACAGTGAACCTGCCCTGGCATAGAGGACCATTGCAGGTGTCCTTCCAGAAGTTGTCTGCCTGCCCAGAGCCAAGTCCCAGCCTCACAAAGTCTGGCAAGAACAGGGAGAGGCAATCCATGGTCTCAATCCTGTGTTTGTCCCCTGAACCCTCCCATGGGCACACAGGGACAGCTGCTGCTCACTGGGGCACAGCAGGGCCAAGGGACACACGGCAGGACTGGTCATATCCCGTGTCCCTGTCCCCCACTGTGTGCGCTGCTCAGGGTGCTGCTGGAGCAGGAGGGACACGCTGTCATACAAAGGACAGTGAATTGCTGCTGAAAAAGTAACAGGCACTGCTCTGCCAAAACACCGAGTATTCCACACACGCATCAACCTGATTGTGGGGGAAAAGAGGCTTTGCCTTCTCTCTGCCCCAGTGATAATTTCCTGACAATTCTGATTTGGCACAGACCTTCCTTGCCCTGCCAATGTGCCCAGCTCTGTGCCTCGGCCATGGCAGGGGCCAACCCCGCTGACCCACTGCTGCGGCCACAAGCTATGCTGGGGTGGCACCGGTGGCTCAGGGAGGGTGGAAGCACCGGGGCAGGAGGGTGTGGGCACCGTGCACATGCACGTGTGTGGATGTGTGTGTGTACACGTGCTTGCCTCTGAGTGTGCATGTGTGTACCCAGCCCGGCCAGCAGCCGTCTGCCTGAGAACACCCTCCCCCATGCTGAGAAAAGACCCTTTTTCGCTGTGACAATTCAATATAATTGAAAGTTTGCTTAGGAAAGAGAGTCTTTTTAACAGAACATGCTCACAGCCGAATCAATATGAATTATACGGCACAGAAGATGCCTAGGGTATTAAAACATTAATTAAGTAACATCATGCTCCCATCTAAGCAAGAGCACAATACCATTTATAGGTACTGCTGTCTGTTCTCTGGGGCAGTGTGAAGTCTCTCCTCCATCACCGCAGAGGCTGTGGGAGACCTGGAGATGCTCTGGCTGTGGCTCCTTCACAGCTCAGGCCCTTGGGATGGGGCAGTGGGCAGAGCTGGGTGCCCCCACCCTGCGGTGCTGCGTGGAAGGGCCCCGTGGCCGCAGGGTTGTGTCTGTCCTTTCTGTGGTGCTGCTGCCCTGCTGTCACCTGTGTCCCGCTGGTGGGTCGGGGATCACCAGCTGGGTCCTGCTGGGGACAAGCCACCTGAGCCAGCCCCACGTGGCCCTGCCAAGGGGTCGTGACCTCGACTCACGGAGGGTGCCAGCAGCTCAGTACTGAGCTGTCCTGGGGAGCCGAGCGCTGGCTGTGCCCATGCAGCAGTGGCTGGATCAGCTCACATCAGCCCGGGGACTAACACACTGATTCCGCAATACACCAAAATAGAAAGTCATTGGAGTGAAATCAGTGTCTTCACCACATCCCCTCTGGCAGAGCGTTAATTAAAATGACTCTCTAGTGCTTTAGATCATCAGGTGTACCTTGTTAACGAGCTTGGAACAGAGAACCAGCTCCACACTGGAGTTTAAGCGCTCATGGAGTTAACCCTTCACCGCTGCTGGCACAGCCCGGCCCGGTGGCCGTTTCCCAGGCACATTCGTCGGCGTTAGGGACATCTCAGCCGCCTTCCGATGTCATCCAGCCAAGGAGTGAGCACGGGATCCTGCCTGGATCAGCAGGGACCTGGCTACAGAGGTGGTGTCGCTGCAGCTGCCGCACTGTGCCAGGGACGAGTTCCCGGGGGTCCACCGGGTCCCTCCGGCTGGAAGTGCAGCTCCAAATCCATCGGCAAGGCAGGTCCTGCTATGGCTGTATAAATATGCATTTTTTGGCCTGCAAGAGTGCACTAGTGAGAGCTGAATCTCTTTGAGGTGATGGCAATGAAAGGTCATTAAAAATCACTCCCAGCCTTCTCTTACCAGAATCACAACATGGAAAAACCTTTTTATTCCTGTCAGAGGTTTGCACAATTCCCACGGATGGGCTGCTCTGAGCAGGATGCTGCGCAGAGGTTTTTAGTTTGCAGCTTGTGCAGCTACTCGAGGCCATTTACACCTTCCTGAACATAATGAGGCACTTCCTCAAGCGTGGTTGTTTTACAGTGGAATTCAACCCAGGAATAAATAGCAACGTTATATAATAAACTTACAAAACGGCTGGTCTAGGAACAGCAGAGATGTTAACGCTGCGCAGTGCAAACACCAGCAGCAGGAGGGTCACACTGGCGACCCTGTCGCTGCCGCAGTCCTGTCTGCCTGTTAGAAAGGCAGGATGGAGTTTTCCTATTAATAAAACCCCAACCAGCTGAGAGACAATCCAGATCCCCGTCTGTTTAGGCTCATGCCAGAAGAACAGTGCCCAAGCCGGGGATAGGACTGGGCAGCCTGGCCAGCAGCAAGTCTGACGAGTCCTGAGCTGCAGTGTGCCGAGGTGCACTTGCCCTCGCCACCCTGGGCACCCCTGGAGCAGCGTGTTGCCTTTCGAGGCTGCTCCTGGGGCAGGGGCTGGGGCAGATACGCCCCAGCATCTGGAATCATGGGGGCCATGGTGATTCTGACACACTTTACTTTGTAATTCATGGCTTTTGGAGCCCCAGTCAGTATGAATGTTAACCAAAGAATGCTCCACACCCCTGGGAGCTGCTGGACTTCCTCCGCAATGCCCTGTGCTCTGCGGGACACCACAGAGCCCAGCCCCTGCTCCCCTCGCTGTCCCGGCAGCTGCACCAAGGACACCCATTCTGGCAGATGCTTGCCCCACCTGCAATGGTGGGTGTAAATTATTTATCACTGTAGTTATAAATTAGAGATGAGCGGTAGCCTCTGTGACTCCTTTTGGATGTGGTCCCTATTAATGAATTTCAAGCTTTTCCTGCTGCAAGGGGCAATTTTTGGCAAGACAATTGTGCACTGAACACTCAGCAGTTCCTCTGGGTTCCCTCCCTGCTGCAGAGGGAGTGCAGCGAGTTGCCACTTACCTACTTACCTGCATCTCCTTTAGATTTATCAGCAGAAACAGATGTGATTTTTTTTAGTTCACAGGTTTCAGGATGACCATCAAGGCATTGAACTTTCCCTTGAACCATTCAGTACAGCACCATGCCTAGAATCCTTCTGCAGTCACTTCATAAAATTAAATGTACTTATAATGTCCTTTCCACATGCGAAGCATCCCAGAGCTGCAGTACGGATGGCTTGGCTCACTGCTTCTGCTGGAACGGGAATTCACGGCATCAGCCCGGGCACTGCCGCCCTGATGGGCACCTGGGCGCCCGTGTGGGGAGGGACGAGGACACGCGTGTGCCGGCACGTGCACGCCAGCAGTGCACGAGGACACGCGTGTGCCGGCACATGCACACCAGCAGTGCACGAGGACACGCGTGTGCCAGCACGTGCACGCCAGCGGTGCACGAGGACACGCGTGTGCCGGCACGTGCACGCCAGCGGTGCACGAGGACACGCGTGTGCCAGCACGTGGCTCTGCGGCGGTGCCCACCTGCGCTGGGGCAGCGCGTGTGCCCTGCTGAGCCATGCCACACCACACCGTGCCACATGGCACACACCCACCCAACACGGCCCCAGCACCGCACACGCGGGACATCGAGACGAGAGCTTTTGCTCATTTTTTTTTAATGTATCACAATGAGCAGGAAACATACGTGATGAAATAGTTCCAAAGGAGTATATTCAATTACCATCTACAGTCAACTCAACTATGACAACAAAGTCTTTTGTGACAAGTTTTTTAAAGTTTTGAAAGTTCCATGTGGTTTGTTTCTGTCAGTCTCATGTATTTTGGTACAGTTCGAGATCAGCATTGTTACAGTAACAAAAAAGCTAACAAGACTACAGTATAGAAAAACACCAAGAACATCATTTTTGGTTTCACTTGCTCTAGTTTTTGTACATTGCAAAGGCTGTTCATAACCCTCTTCACCTCATTTATGCTTTCTGTTCTACCCAAACTCGCCCCCCCCCAAATAAAAACAAAAAAAATAGTCAAAGTTTTGTTTCACAGTGGGCAGTATCAGTGCCAACCAACCAACCAACCAGCAACCAAGCGACCGACTGACCGACCGACCGACCGACCGACCAACCAACCAACCCAACTTCTGCTTCTATGTAAAAGCTTTTTTTTTTTAAAGCAAAATATATTTTGGTGAGCGTGCTGGCTGTGTCCACCCACCTTGCCCCCCGCCAGCCCCAGGTGGCCCCGCACACCCCTGACGCTTCTCTTTATTCTCAATTGTATGAAACTTTGGCCATCTTCACCACTTTAAAAAGCTTTTTATTAAAAATAAAACAGAAACCCGCTTAATGCTAAGTTTGAAGTGTTTTCCTCGTGCCCAGCCTGGCCCTGCTCTGCCGCTTGCTGGAAAGGCCACGCGTGGGCTGGGGGTCGCGCAGGGGCTCCCGTGTCCCAGCGGGGCCGTGGGGTCCCTGCGCCGGCCCCAGGCAGCCGGACTGCAAGAGGAGGAGGAGGCAACCTCGCACTGGAATAGTCTCTAGAAACATTTAGAAAAAATACAAGGAAATGAATTTATAAAACCTTTTAGTGGGTGGGAAGGAGGAGGGGGAAAGGAGGAGAGAGAAATTGCACTATGACCAAGCAATATAATTAAAAAAACAAAACAAAATAAGACAAAACAAAAGGATTTCCAAAAGAGACCTTGCAGAACTGGACAGATAAAGCTTGTGTTAAACTGGGAACTGGCATCACAGAGAGAATCCAAACCAAACCAAAACAAAAAAATTTCTATATGATACAGACAGAGTAACATACAACAGTTAAATGGCAAAAAAAAAATATATATATATATATTTCATAGAATTACAAACAAGATAAAATAATGGAAAAAAAACCTGTACAACTTTAAAATTTAAAAAATGTTCATCTCAAACACAGGGAGAAATACAAGAACTTCCGTTAAAGAAAACAGTTTGTTAAAACAGCAAACGCTCCATGGGTATGTGGTTCTGTTTTTGACACCTTATGCTACAGCTGGGTCCCGGGAGGAACATCCGGTGGTTCGCGCTTTAGTATCTACTACTTAAAAAACAATTAAAAAAGGAATTTGCACTGTGCATTAGCCTAGTCAGAAATATGTACAACAGTTCAGGATCTAGTCTTTCATCAAACTAAAACCAAAACTCCATAAAAATAGAAGTGTCCCGCTCGAAACCGAACCCGCGCTCGTCTCTCAGATGCTCCAGTCTCTCTCGGAGGTGGCGAGTGGCGTCGGCCCGGGGAGGAGCGGCCGGAGGCGGCGGGAGGAACCTGCGTTCACAGTCTTCGAGTTCCCTTTTGAAGCAGGAGGAGGATGATGATGGTGGGCAGAAGGCTCTCGTGCTTTTGGGCGGAGGAAACAGGGTGGAAAGAGGTTGTTTCTGTTGGCATTTGGCTATGGAAGGGAACAGCAAAGTATCTACGTCTCCAAAATCTACATTTTAGCAGCACAAAGTTTTCCTTTCGAAGTCTGGGCTGGTTGAGGTGCGTGGGGGCCGGAGGGGGCCGGGGGGCTCCGGGCCTCCCTGAGCCTGGCACCCGCTGCTGCCACGGAGAGATCTTGGAAAGAGAAACCTGCCTGGGGTGCACTGGGTGCTTGCTAAGAGTTGTCTCTCTGCTTGCAGAAGAAGCACAGATAACAACCTGGGTATGTTTTTTTATTCTTTATTTAAACTTAGACTTGTTTGTTTAAATCAGAAACAAATTCTCAAGTAAAAAGAATCCTTTTTGCTCATTCTGCACCAGTGGTGAAGGGTATGTCTTTGGATTTTATTTAAAGCATGAATTTTCTTTAGAGAAAAAAATGTAACAAAACCTTTTTTCTTTTTTTTTTTCAAAAGAAGGAACAGAGTGCAGCCTAATTACACAAACAGAACCAATGCTCAGAGGTCAGGAACAGAGTCTTTGAAGCATTTACAAAATGAGTAAAGGAAGAGGGGAAGAAAAAAGAGAAGAAAAAAAAGAGAAATGGAAAATAAGAATAAAATAAGTGCACAAGGGTAACAGACATAGGTAAATCGCATGTATATGCCTTAAAAAGTTTCAAACCCCCAACAAAAAATATTCTGCAAGGGATCCTACTGACCCCCCAAACCCTTTGAACTTCTTTCTTTAGTTTTTATAAAATAATTATGCAACCACCCTCTAAGAAATGAAGGTAGCAACCATAAGTGGAAGATTACAGGATGGGGACGGGGATAAAGGTACAAAGGGGAGAAAAGCTCAGGCGAGTCGATGGATCGCAATCTATCTGTCTAGGAATGAACAAGACAACATCAAATGAGAAGCCGTCAGCTGGACCATACAAAAGCTAAATGTACACAAAAGGGTTTTTTCTTTTAAATCTACCATACTGCTTCAGTTCATTTCCAATGCAACAATCTACTCAACACCAAAAATGGTCATATCTATCATAAATACAGAAAGTTAGTTGTTTTAAAACTTATTTTTTTAAGCTCCAAGTCCTCAACACTCTTTGTGTGGTTTTTTTTTTTTCTGAAAAGTGGGAGTGCTTAACTTTTCCCCTTGGAATTGGCTTCAGCAGAAAAGCTACCCTTAAAATCCCCGAAAAGCTAAAGCAGTTCACATTGTTTTTCTCTTGAATACTTTCTGCCCATTTTAAATTAACAAAAAAACCCCAAAAAACAAAACAAAACAAAAAAAAACCAACAAAAAAATCCTTTTCTGGAACAAAACCAAAACAAAACCAAACCCCCAAAACAAACGAAAGAAATTATATATATATGTATATATATATATATATAAAACAATGATTCTGAAAACAGAACAAAGTGTGAGCGATTGACCTGAGAATAAAAAGACATTACATTTCTTTTTTCTTTTAGCAAGCCATTGGTATCTGAATGCTAAGATAGCAAGAAATTTAAAACTGTCTCCAGGTGGGCTGCTTTCCCATACAGCGCTGCCGGGCTCTGCTGTGCTATCAACGGGGGATCAGACGGGGCAATGTACAGGGGTGCGAGCTCCGCAGGCGCGAGGAGGCAGCACGGGCCTTCGTCTCCCAGACCAACAGTACCTTCGAGAGGACAAATGTAACAGATTTTTTTTTTTTCTTTTTTAAAGTTTTATTTTATTAAAAGGAAAGGAAAAAAGAAATGTAAAACCCACCGGCATCATTATATGGGAAAACAACCCACTCTTTTTCTTTTTTTCTTTTTTCTTTTTTTTTTTTTTGGTTAGAAGCTTTGGAATTGCAGTTAGTCTATTTTTGAAATTGGTTTGTTATTAACTTTTTTTATTTAAATTCATTTTCATTGTTCATCTTCAAAGCTTACAATCTGAAGGTGTCCATTCCTACGCTAGCTAGACCACTGTCCTTAGGGCAGCCGGGGTCCTGGGGCCCCTCCGCCGGGCTCGCCGGTCCATCTGACTTTTGGCTAAGATCCGTGTCAGACTCCTCCGAATAGTCGTCTGTTGGCATCGAGGGCTGAACCCCTGAGGTGCTGCATGAACTTGAGGTAACCGTTGAAGATGAGGAGAGAGGAGGGAAAGGTGGCGGCNCGTTTGAGTGAGCGGCCGACTGCGAGGTAGATGCGGTGCTGGGGTCGGGGGGGCAGGCAGAGTGAGGTAATAGACTGGGGTGCTCTTTGGCGTTTCTTGCTGCTCTTGTGATTGTTCGATGTTTGTGCGGGGCTGACTCGAGATGCTGACTGAGGGCTTCGTCCCCACACACCGTGCTGTCGCACGCCACGCACTGGTACGAGCCGCTGCCCTGGCCGCTGCCGGTGGGCACGTGAAGCACCATCTCATGCAGGTTCGCCACGGACTGGCCGAAGAAGCAGAGGGACTTCAGGTGGTCGCTGGCCGCCTCCTGGTCGCCGAAGCACGCCTGGCACTTGCGGCAGACCAGCTTGTACTGCACCTTTGGGACAATGAAAGGGTCGCAGAGCGAGTCCGCGCCCTTGCCTTCCGCTTCAGGCTCTTCTTGGGGTTTGGGCAGGAGGGGGGACACCTCGCGGGGTGCGTTCTTCTGCTCTTCTTGCTTGGGGGGTTCTTTGGCAGGGTCTTTGTCCGGGGTGGCAGCCCCCGTGGGGACGGGGGTTTGGCTTCCTTTGGGCTGCTGCGCTTTCTGCTGCTGCTGCTGCTGCTGTTGCTGTTGCTGCTGCTGCTGCTGCTGCCGCTGCTGCTGCTGCAATGCCTCCTGCAGACTCTGCTGGTATTGCTGGTACTGCTGCAGCAGTGAGCCAGGAGACAGCCCCAGCAGCGCCTGTGACAGTGCGGGGCTGTAGGGGAACAGCCCCTCCATCCCGTACATGGGCTGCAGGTACCCGCTCTGCAGGGCGCCAGGGATCTGTGGGGCGTAGTAGGGGGAAAAGCCGGGGACGAAGTAAGGAAGGAACTGGCTCGTCAGCAAGGTGGTGGGGTCTGAATTCAGGGCGGCCTGCAGCGCCTGGAGCTGGGCAGGCTCCACCGCGTACTCCATCGTGGGCAGTGGGGCTGCGAGGGTGCCTGCCGGTGCCTCCCCCTTTTCCTTCTTGGGCCCTGGCAGGGTGTCCCCCTTCCCCTTGGGTGCCTTCTCCTTCTCTTTCGCCTTCTCGTTCTCCTTCTCCTTGCGCTGTGCAGGGGGTGGCTGCTGCGGCTGCGGCTGCGGGGTCGTAGCTGGCGGCTGCTGGGGGGCCACGGCCGCCGTGGCTTGTGCTGGGGTGGGTGAGCTCAGTGCGGCCGGGGGCTGTTTATTTGGTAATCCAGAGGTGGGGAGGCCGGGTGAAGGGACGCTTGTGCTGGGCAGGCCCATCAGGTTGGGTCTGGGAGAAGTTAAAGCTGCACGAGGGAGAGAGAGAGGTGAAAAGTCACTTGGTGCTGGGGAGGCAGAAAGCATGAGGAGGGTGACCCCAGCCCACCCCACAACCACCCTGGATGCTCCATCTGCTCTGTATGAGGGCAGCGACCAGCCTGAGCTGGTGCTCAGAGAGCCCATCCCTGCTGCCGCTCACTCCGGAGAATGGCTCCTGCCCCACTCCACAGACCCTGCATGGTGGGGACATCTCCCCTCAGCCCCCACTGCCTGCAGCTGCCCAGTGGCACTGGCCACGCGATGGGGACACCCAGGATGCCCAGCACAGCTGATGTTTTACTGAGTCCTCTGAAATTCCAAAATGATTAACACCCATGTCAGGATCTGCTCTAAACGGGTCCTTGGGTCAAAGGACTCCACAGCAGGATAGCGCTATGCCAAAGGGTGGGAACACTCAGAAATGCTCATTTTGTTAAAATCTTCACAGACTGGGAAGCCCTAGTCATAGCAACTGGAGACTGCACATGCTAAACCTAATTTATTTTGTCCTTATTAGGCTGATGTTCATGAATCCACAAACCTCTGAAGCATCCCCTTCCTTCCCTCCCTCTAATTTCAGGGGCTCTGGATGCTCAGCTTCTGAGCAATTCCAGAGTTTATGTGGTGTTCAGACGTTTCCCCTGGGCATACGCATTGTGTTTTGGGTGGAATCAAAAGTGTAGTGATGCTTCCTCGTTAAGGAGATGGATTATGGTGGAATGTGAAGCTTGTTCTTCTTCCTGACAGCAGGAATAGCCACTAACAACACCATCCCTGGTGCCAATTTCTGCTCTCACAGTGGCTGGGGGTGAGAGGAGTGTGGCTCCTGGAGTCACCTCAATTAGTCATTGCTGCTGCCAGCTGGCAAACGTGCTCCTGAAGAGGAACGTTTTACTTGGCAACTCCCTCGATGCCATTTGGGGAAAAAACCCCACGATAAAGCTCCCATGTCCTGCTGGCACAGCCCTGTGCATTCCCCAGCTCCTGAGCAGGAATCTGCTGCAGGATCCACCTGCTGTAAAACCCACGTGTGAAACCTGACCTGTTCCTAACAAACCCGAGTCCCACGGCTGCGGCAGGGGCTGCTCAGAGAGCAGCCTGGGCAGAGCAGTGGCGGAGCCTGGCCCCAGCCGTGGAGGTGTGGTGACTTTTAGTTCAGGTTATTCTGCCAAGGAGCCGCAGGAGGGCTCTGACAAGGGTGGCTGTGGCCAGGAGGGTTCAGCCATGGCTGACCCAAACCCTTCTGAATCCTGTGTCTGCTCCTGACGCGGTGCTGAGACAGGAATGATTTGTGACGACAGGACAGGTATGGAATGAGGCTCCACGCAGCGGCCCTGGAGATCTCGGATAAGGGCATGCTATGGATGGACACCATTGAAATGGATGTTTCCCAGCTGAACATCCCTGAGAGGTTCAAATGAAGGAGCAGGAGGTAATTCATAGCGTTCCTGGATGCATGGCCTTATCTGCTCTGACAGGCCCGGAGCTGCCGTGGCCTGACCTTTGGAGCTTTATCTAAAGGCCACAAACAGTCTGTTTGACTTTCTAAACAGTTCAGTCCTTTCTAGGCAGTCACTGACAGCATTTAAGATTCATCAGATGCAGTCCCATCTTCCCAGGACACATCCTGGGCTTTGGAGAAAAATAAAAGCACCAATATGGACCGAAGTGCAAAAAACTAATTTCAGTTGTTATAAATTTGGGGCACTAAGCAAACAGCGCAGAGCAACCTGTGATGAGGGTGATGATACGATTTGCCAAAGAGATGCTCCTGACAGGGTGCTCTGAATGAGAAGGGAAAGGTGACATGGGGAACCCCTTGCATGTGCAGGGCCCTTTCAGACATAAAATGACACAAGGCTCTTGGATCACATTTTTTAGGTCACTGCTGGTCACTGAGCTGCACCTTCCACTGCCAGTGTTTGCTACATGGCTTAGACTTTCCATCTATCCACAAGATACAAAGGGAAGGAGCACTCTCAAAAGACAAAGTCCAGTACCTGAGATTAGGCCACCCAAAGAACCAGGACAAATCAGTTTATATGTAGCATTGTTAAGAAAAATCTTAAAACACAAACTACATTTGTGCCACAACTACACCATTGTTTGTTGAGGAGATGCTTTCAGGTCATACCCAGCCATCACTCAAAACTGATCCTCAGCTGCATTGGGGTTTGTCCCAGAGGTCACCACAGGGACACATAAAAATGCTCTGGGCATCTGCCCCCAGTGCTACCATGCACACCACACCTTCCCCCAGAAACAGTTTCGATTTCTGAGCACTCGGGATGGCACCACATAAACTGAATATCCTATCAAAAGGAAAGGAGTAATGAACAGTGTATTGAGCACATTAGTCCTTCTGTTCCATTGGATAAATCTATATTCCACTTCCTTGAAGAAGCTTCTGGATTTCTACACGGGGATATGCAGCATGTCTAGATGTTGCTCTAGTTCAGACTTTGCTATAAAACTTCCTGAGTTCAGGAATTACAGATAAAATACCTACTGCTTTTTTTGCTGTGAAGCCAACATGCTGAACTAATGGGCCAGGAATCCTGTTATCAGTCATTCCCGAAGGGGCAGAACTGCTTGTGCTAGGTATGCACCACGTGAAGTGTGCCTAAGCAGGATAACACTCGTACCCACCTGTGTTGGATGGAGTGAAGCCAGGTAAGGATGGGCTGTTGAGGCCTGGGAGCAAGACTGGAGGGATGCCCTGTAGCGCTGGGTATGCGGCAGGAAGGTTCAGAGCCTGCAGGGGGGTGTTGTCAAACATGCCCTGCTGTTGAGCTGCCAGACCAAGAACCTCGTTGGCTTTTTTGATTCGGTCCAGCTCCTGCTGAGCCATCAACTGACGTACAGTAGCTGGGTCGAAATACTCCTTTTCCTTATCCAACTGACTTCCAATGGTTTCTTTAACTTTGGAGATATGCTGTTGAGAGAAGATATGGTCACGTACAGACAGCCGAGCGCTGTACTTGATGCCACACAAAGTGCACTCCGTTTTGGGTCCCTCGTAACTTGTTTGGTTTATACCAAAATGCTTGGCCATGCTGAGTTTTGACTTCTTCTCTTTTGCCCTCGCATTCTGGAACCAGACCTGAACAACTCTCTTTGGCAGTCCAATGTCATTGCCCAGGACCTCACACTCCAGCATGGTCGGTGTCCTGTAGTCATTAAAGCATGACTTAAGAACCTTGAGCTGGAGATTAGTCATCTGAGTGCGAAAGCGTTTCTGCCCAGGCCGGTCCCCGCTTTCGCCAGACTTGCTGGCTGAACCACTTGCACCAGGGCTGGGCGAGCAGGGGTCTGCAAGGCTGGAGGTTTCACTGTAGTCCACGGTACCTTCATTGTCGTACTCTTTGCTGTAGAAGCTGGGAGCTGGGCTGACCAGGCCAGAAGACAGACGATCTTCATATTCAGACATTGCTATCATGGCTGCTTTAGTGAGACCTTCGCTGGGTCCTGATGTGGATTTGGTTTCGGTTGCAATCCCTGTTGCGCTGTCGTTGTCTGCGTTCCCTTCGTCTCCCGTGGTAGTGTCTGTGATTGCGGTGTTGACGGAAGAGCAGTCATCGTTGTCCAGCTTTGTCTGGTCAAAGCTCAGATTGACCGAGGACATGGAGGGACTCTCAAAGTCTTCAATCCCTTCCACCTTAATGGAGGATGGACTCAGCAGGGTTCTAGGTGACAGTTCCATACTCTTGTTCACCGGGGAGAGGGGAACGCTCTGTCCGTCACTGCTTGTTGGTGGCATGTGGGAAAAGCTGGCTCCATCAAAGATGTCTCCTTTCATCTGGAGTCCCCCGTCGCAGTCTAGAAGCATAGCAGACAGTGTCAGGTTGTACCCAGCTCGCTTGGCCTCATGCCAGTGACGGGATCGGATATGAGCTTCCAGAGCTGTCTTTGCTTTAAAGAGAGCTCGGCAGAAGGGACACCGTCTGTGGGCTTGGGCAGGCCCCACAGCTCTGAACTGCCCCTTCCTCTCTCGTGCACGCGTGTTCTGAAACCAAACCTGTACCACGCGCTTCTTCAAGCCCACTTCATGTGCAATGTGATCCAGCATCTTCCGTGTGGGGTTGGAGTCAAGCAAGTATTTCTGGTACAGAATTTCCAGCTGCTCAGGGGTAATGGTTGTCCTTAGACGCTTATCCCTTTGGGGTTCTTCTCCCCCAGTCCCACTGTCATTCTCTCCAGGGCTTGCGCTGGCCTTTTCCTCCAGCTTTCTCTTCAGCGTGTTCATGGTGGATGTTGGAGTCGATGGTGAGGTGGCCGAGCTTGCTGGGATCTGTGGTAATGTTCCAGACAGCAGCTGGCTTGCCAGTAGTGGATTACTGGGATCAAAAAGCATGAATGGCATATCCAGTGTTCTGTCCAGGAATGGGGGGTGGATAAACTGGTTCTGTGCACTCAGGAAATGGAGCTGCTGATGCTCTTGCCAATGCTCGAAGGAAGGAAATGCCAGTTTACACTGGTCACACTGGTATGGGATTAACTGAGGAGGTAGGTTTGCCAGCTGCTGAGGGGTGGACGTGTGGATGGGTTTGAGGGAGAGGTGTGAGAGCTGAGATGGACTTGGACTCGACTGTGACAAGGAGCACTGAGGGGGCTGAGAAGGAGGTGGCTGTTGCAGCGAAGAGGGAGAGGATAACTGTGAAATCTTTTGGTGTGCTGAACTTGTCTTTTGTTCTCCTTGGTCCTGTTGCTGCTGAGACTCTTGCTTTGGTTGCACTTGCTTCTCTTGGGTTTGGTTTTGCTGTGTACTTGGAGGTTCAGACTGCTTTGGTTTCTCATCTGTAACTTCTACTTTAGAACTAAAGGTGGAGGAATCGTCTGCCTCTGCCGTGAGCTGCAGAAAAGCTGAGGAGGTTGCATTGGTGGAAGATGTAGGTGTGCTGTAAGCTTGTGAGGGCATCGGTGTACTGCAGGAGGAACTGGTTGGAGTCAAGAGCTCTATTGCATCCATAGAGTCTTCATTCTGGCTATCATCCTGTCCATCCTCATCCTCATCTTTGTAACAAAGCTTTTTCTGGTGTTTAATAAGATCAAAAATGCGCTGAAAGACCAGACTGCACTTTTTGCACTGGTAGTTCAAGTTGCTTGTTCTAATGTACCTGTCATTTGTGAGCTCCCGTCGCTCCCCGTCTTTGCCTTCTCCCTGATTCTCATAGTTTTTCCTAGCTTTCTGACGGGCATTCTGGAACCACACCACTATAACACGTGTTGGGAGGTTCAGCAAGTTAGAAAGCTGCTCAAATTCATCGTCCTTTGGGTAAGCGTTGGCATCAAAGAAGTCTTGCAGGACTCTGAGCTGGTAGTCAGTAAAGCGTGTCCGAGAGGAGCGCTTGCTTCCCCAGTACTCCTGCTTTTGAGGCTCTGGAGAAGGAGGCCGTGAGTCTATCTTCAGCTCTTCCAGGCTGGTAATGGGAGGGTTGCTGAAGTTGTATGGGGAGTCCTTGTTGCGCTGGCGCTCCTTGAACAGGGTGTTTCTGAACCAGTGCTTGATCACTTTCTGGGGCAATCCAGATTTGTCTGCCATCTCTTTGATCTGTTCCTCACTTGGGGAATTGTTAATGTCAAAATACTGCCGAAGGACTCTGAGCTGGTCATCGGTGATGCGCGTTCGTGGCCTCTTGTTCTGCTGCTGCTGGAGAAGGCTGGGGTTGAGCTGATGCTGGTACAACTGCGCCAAGTCGGCAGGCAGGGGGTCTACGGGTCCCAGCTGAGGCGGCAGCTGCGCTGGTAACGTCTGCAGGGGCATGGTTTGCATCATGAGTGGTGAGAAGATGGGGAGCTCCATAGGCATGGAGAGCTGGGTGAGTGGCACAGATGGCTGGGCTGGTGCGATAGTGGGAGAGGTGATCGGTGGGGCAGAAGTAGGGATGGCAGGAGCAGCAGCCGGCTGGGGAGGAGCTGGAGGGAGCGGAGGTGGGGGCGGTGGAGGCGGGGGCGGTGGCTCGGGGGTCTGCGGCCGCAGCGGGTACAGTTTGTCGTAGTGTTCTCTGTACTGTTTGGCAAATCTCTCTAACTGCTTGAAGGGAAAGTAATGTTGGTGAACGTGCTCTTGGTGGCTCTTCAGTATGAGGATGTTTGAGAAGAACTTGCCGCATGTATCGCACTCCAGCTTTTCCAAGTTCTCACCTTGTTCCGACTTCCCGTTTTTCTTCTGCCCCTTTTGCTTGTTCTCATTGTACTGAATGACGAGCTCGAAGCCAAAGTTTTCCAGCAAGGCTTTGGTGGCATTGCCCCTTGCGTCAGAAGCAATCCGTGGAGGCAGTATGGAGGGCTCTGAACTGCTGCCTGGCACAAAGTCCTTCTTCTCTTTGGGCTTTAAGTTATCAGGAAGAGACTCCTTCAGTGTTACATTATTGTCCCCTCTCTCTGTGATTTCCCTTTCCCGTGGGGTTTCTTTATCTTTCTCCTTCACTATGGATTTATTCTTCTTCTCTGGGTGCTGGCTCTGCTGTAACAGGACGGAGTGGGGTTGTGACAAGGACAGCTGACCTTGCTGCTGCTGCAAGAGCTGTGGATGGCTCTGCTGAGGGAGCTGAACTTGTGCCTTCAGGTCCTCCAGCAAACTTGGACCCGTACCAGTCAATGTCAGTGCACCACTAGTGACAGGCAAGCTGACTTCTGGATTGAGCTGGAACTCAGCACTGGGGATGTAGAATGGGAACAGAAGATGCTGCTGCTGCTGCAGCTGCAGAAGGGTCTCAGTGGTCATCGGAAAGTGCGGCAAAAGTGCTGGGTTGAAGAGCTGGGACTGCAGGAGAGCAGCTTGCTGCTGCAGCTCCTGCTGCAGGTGGGCCTGGACCTGTGCCTGTGCCTGTGCCTGTGCCAAGGTCTGAGCTTGCTGCTGCTGCTGCTGCTGTTGCTGCTGCTGCTGCCTGGATGCAATCATGTCTGCCAGCTTCTTGCGGTTCACCTCTTTGGGCTCCGAAGGGGAGGAGATGTTAGTGCTTACGGCGTTACCCAAGGGAGGAATTCCCACACTGTCACTGGAGACCTGGTTGAGCAGGCTGGGAATGGGAGCGGTGCCTGAAGTGCTCGTGCTGGTGGTTGCAAAAGCATTGCTGTTGCTGGCACTCACGGGGCTCGGTGTGGACGAACCCAGGGAGAGGCTGCTGCTGCTGCTGTTGCCGGCTCCGTTGCTGCTGCCACCGGCCGCCTCCAGCTTGGCTGCACGAGCCTTGGTCTGGTGCAGGACAGACCTCATGTGGATCTCCAGAGTCGAGCTCTGGCTGTAGGCCACGTTGCAGGTGTTACACTTGAAAGGTTTGTTGTCTGGGCTGCTGGTAGGCTCGGGTTGCCCAGTAGCAGACTCTTGGAGGGCTCGTTTCAGTTTATGCAGATGAGAAACAGAATTGTAATGGACCAGGAGAATGTTCTTCTGCGTGAAGGACTCCTTGCAGACCGTGCACTTGTATGGGCGAGATGGATCTAGGAATTTCTCCATGGTGAAGTTAGGGCCCTTTCTGAAGGGTAAGGCCCTTTTTGGTTCTGAGCCAGAGTCCTCTTGCACCGACCCTGAATCGCTGCCTGTTGGGCTCTGCTTATCTTCCAGGTCACTCTCCTCTTCCTTATCTTCCTCAACTATTATTGTGTGGTCCTCAGCAAGCGAGGGGTCACCCATAGCGAGGAGGTCCCCGTTGACCAAGAGACCACCGTACAGCTGCTGGATGTCAGCCTCGCTCAGCTCCAGGTGGCTGGTTTCCAGGTGCTTCTTCAGGGCCTGGAAGGTTCGGAAGCTGCGCTGGCAGAGGCAGCACATGGTGGCTGCCCGGATGACGTGGTACTGGGAGTGGAGCTGCAGCTTCTCAATCGTTTTGAAGGCCAGGCTGCACTGGTTGCAGCGGTACTTGTAGACGTGGCGGTCAGAGACCGGCAGCTGAGGCCGCTTGGCATGGACATCGTTGAAGTGTGTCTGCAGGGCTGCTGAGCTCTTGAACACCTGGCTGCAGCCTTTCTTCCAGCACAGGAAGCCAGAGTCCTCCCGGGCAGCGCTTGGATCAGCCGGAGTGGGCTTGGGGTCACTGCTGTGCTCTGCACTGTCTGATGGCAAATGGGTCTTCCCGGCATCCTCAGAGATCTCTGTGAAAACAGAATTAGATCAAACCCAAAAATTACACCAGCACACCATGGTAGATCAACACCTCCTTTCAGTCCTGAATACTCTGTGGTTTTTCATCTCCAACTTGACAAGTATTTCTAACGTTTGTCCTCTATCTTCATTCATTTGTTTCAATACCAGCCCATTAACCTCATCATGGCCCATTGCATAAACCTACACAATTTACTTCCTTGCCCACTTTGAGTATCTGGAAATTATTCATACACACACCCCTTAGTGCATTTATCACCTTCAATTCTCCCTTTCAAGCAAAAGCCATTCAGGCCACCTCTGTCTTCACTGTTCCTTTTTGATGTCCTGCCTATTTTCGAAAAAGAAGGTTCATCAAACTGAACCTTGAGTCTTGGTCCTATCAAAGAGAGGATTAACAGAAATGAAACTGGTCCCTGGCAAGGTGATGGAGCTGGGGGAGTGGTGGGACCATGGACCTCATTGACCTGCACTCACCAGACTGTTTCCCCTGCTCCTCCGTGCCTGAGTTCCCATCCTTCTCTGGAGCAGCTGCTGGGAGGAACATGCTGCTGGGCATCATCACCTCAGGGGTTGTCACCTAGAGACAGGGGGAAGGAGATAGGGAGAGGAAAAACACAGGAAAATATTTTAAACATCTTCAGTGGCAAGACTAGACATTGGTATTGTGAAGTCAGAGGTGTCATTTTTCACAGCTCACTGAAGAATCGTATTTATTAGACAAAGCTCAAATCAGTCAAAAGTGTTTCTACAGTTACATTCTGGACATAATTAGCAGTGCACACTTGAAGAATAATCTTATTATTAATATTTTTCCTTTATGTGGAATTCAGACTTTGATCACTGACAATGTTTTGTCATGGGCTGTGAAACTTCTTGTGCAACCAATTAGGTAGATAAGTTGAAAGGCCCACCTTAAGCTGCTGAAAACATAATAAGGCCCCTAATTAAATCATACCTAGTAAAGTACACTGTAATCTTGAACCAGGGAGCATTGCAGCACTGTTTTCAAAGTGTATCGATGCAGGGAAAGGAGGGGCATGAGAAAGAAAAGTACAAATAAGGAGAGAGGTGACAAAGGAAAGGATGAATAAGGAAGGACTAAAGAAAAAGCAAATCATGAAATAAAAAGCTTCAGGTAACCCTTTCCTTGCTCTGACTGACGCTTTCTCTTTGCCCCTCTTCAAGTATTTGGCTTGATCCTGCACCAGCAAAACCAGTGCAGTGCTGGGACACCACGGCTTCTAAAGAGCTGGACATTGGCACGGCTCAGCTGGAGAGGCTCTCTGGAAGAGCCAAATGTACACACTCATCCTGTTCTGGAAAACTGTTTCTTTGGATATACCTGGTCACAAACCATCTCACCAGCAGCCTGCACATGGCTGGCATCAGATCCAGGACAATGAACGTCCTTCTGAATGTCTGGAGCCAATGTCTCACACTGCTGGAACGCTGCCTCACAGCCTGGGGACAGACAGACCTGTGTCACTGTCACCATCCCTGTGTTTTCCAGCACAGGGCTGCCAGTGCTGGTCAATGCCTGTGGCAAGCAAAGACTCCTCTACAGCCCTGAGCAGCTGCCCATGCCACCCTGCTGGCACCCAGGGAGCTCTCCCCTTTCACCAGGTGCTCCTGGGGATGCCTGTGGTGCTCCTGCTCCCAGCTTCCCACTGCTGGGAAGGTGAGGCACAACTAAACACTCCCATTCAGGTGTGAGGCAAAACAAGCCTCTCCAGCCTTCCGCTAGATATGGAGAGGGCATCTGAACCCTGGATTTCAAGAGAGAGGGAATGTGTGTGGTGGCTGCATGCCATGTACGTGGCTGTCGGCACAGCCAAGGACCACAAGGCTCTGAGTGATCTGCAGGAGACAGGAACACACCTGTGGTGAGGATGAAGCTCATGGAAAATCTCAGGATGAAATGGTGGCACAGAAATGGCTACAGAGCCGTAACCTGAGCTGTGAGAGACACACTCCCTCCCCTTCCTGGGCCAGCCAGTGCATGGCAGTGAGCGCCAGGTCCCACGGAGCAGCAGAGAAGGCAGCTGACACATCCCAGGAGGGGAGCTGAGGGCACCAAACTCATTCCACCTTCTACTCTAAACAGAAGCATCTGATGGCTGTGGGTGGTGGGCTGGGAGACATGAAAGGTCACAGAGCAATTTCTAGTAGCTGGGCTCGGAGGAGGGGGACGACCATGGACACCGAGAAGGGGAGGCAAGAAGAAACCGTTCCTCTCTGCTCTAGCAGCAGGAAGAGCCTGCTTTCCTAGGATCTTTAGGAATTATGAAAAATAAATCATGAGAAATTAAAAAAAACCCCAACAGAGTAGAAAAAGAATAAAATTATCTAATACCTCAGCTGCACATCATTATAGAGCTGTGGCTTTTCATAGGCGTTACAGTACGGCAGCCATCCCCACCACCACGCTCAGTACGACGGATCAGTAATTGTTTTCATACACTTTAATTAGAAAAACTCAGATGGCTATGAATAATAATGGAAAAGAGAGACTTTTGCACTTGAAAGGTTGAAGTCAATCAAGTGTGAATGACGGCAAAAAAGAAAAAAAAAAGACACCAATTCATCAGGCCTCTGTTGTCTCGCCGCGTCTTTAATCATAATTCCTGATTGGGATTCAAGAAGGCAGTAAGCAGCGGTTCTTTGTCTGCCTTCACCTTCCGTCAATTAACTCTCCCCGAAATATAATCATCAACCTCACATGCTCCTCTGCATCTTAATCTGGGGCTCCAAACCTGTAAGTCCTGCCCTATATGTGTTTAAGTAATTACCTTTATCTACCTGCATCTTCACAGCCACCATTCCTTCCCTTCCTTCCATCCTCCCTCCACCACGGGAGAAAAAAAACAGGGAAGAAAAAAAAAGGCTGTGGTACATTAAATTGCTACAGGCACAAAATTCCCAAAGGCAAACAGAAAAAAAGCTTGAAAAAAAAAGTGCAGGGAACTAGAAATTCTGGATATGGATGTGGGAACTGCGGCAGTGCAGCCACGGTCTGGCCTTGGGGAGGAAACCACTGGAAACAAGGCACTGGTCAGCAACTGGACCCACACTAGTCCTCTGCCTCCATCCAGGCTGCTCCTGCCCCTTTCCTAACACCATGATCCAGGGGAGGACCCTCTGTCCTTTCATCCCCACGGACCAGCCCCGAGCAGTGGCAAAGATACAATGAGTGCAAATGGGCTGCACATCCCAAAGCACTTTGCACTGACATGGAATTCCAGACTGCCTTTTTTGAAGGGTTTGTCCTTTTACACTGCAAAAACATCCGAGGACATCTTGTTTCCTTGGACCTGCAGAACTGGCCTCACATACTGAGGCTGCTTTTCTTACAAACCAAGAGTGGGGCACGATGGGGCAGGAAGGTGCAGTGGACCACGGCTCCCTGGCAGGTGAGACAGGAGTGATGCTCTGCGACACAGCATTTTGTACCACAGACGTATTTCGTGGCATTAACTGTTCAGGTGATGGAGAGGAGTGAGTTTATCTGGAGCACAGCCCGTGTTAGTGCGCGCGGCTGTCAAACGCTCTCCACCTCCCTCTCACCTGCACAGGCGATACGTGGTGTGTCATCCTGGCATCCCTGCTCAGCTTCGCAATCCCTCCCCCTCCTCAATTCCTGTCTACCTGTTTCAGTGTCTCCCAACACCGTTTTACAATGGCAACATGTCACTCAGTGTGAGCCATTACTAAAGCACAACCCTCCAGCTGTGAGTTCAACAAATGTGGTTTGTCTCCTCTCTTCCCTTCTCCTGTTCATACCTGTCCTGTTCTAACACCAAACTGTAACCCCTGTGTGGCTGCAGGTACCATCTCCTGGCCCGTACGTCACCAGTAAAGCTCACCGTGGCACGGCACGTCTGTCTCGGTCACCCCGGATCCACCGCTGTGCACAGCCTGAGCACCGTCCCCTGCACCTCGGACAGCTGAGGCCCCTCTAAGGTCTCCTACTGTTACCACACAGAAGGTCCTTAGAGGATGGGAAGCTGCTGGACAAGCCTCTCTGCTTCCAAGGACCCTACCTTTTGGGTGAATTTGGACGCCTTCAGCAGATAAAATGTCTTTATGCTGCTGAGATCCATGGAGAAGCAGGCGCACTCCACTTCGGTGGCCATTTCTATGGACAAAGTGGCCCAGCGAGGACTGTTACAGAGCACCTGAGGACTGAGGGGCCAGGTCTCCGGCCTCCCTGCCCCACCAGCATCCTCAGCAGATCACACACACCCTGACACCTACGAACCTGTCACCCCTCTGCAGAACAACCCACTCCTCACTGGTGACAACCTCCAGCAGCGACAAGCACAGCTCCTGCCACCACCGGATCTACTGGATCTTTAACAACGAACTGCAGAGCTGCTCCTGTGCAGGGCTGAAGGCTCAGAGCCCAACAGCTGTCTACATGACACCCGCACATTGCTGACACGTCCAAAAAACTGCTCTTGACCTGTGTGAGCAGCCAGCTCCCCTCACACTGCAGCTGCCTGTGCTGACCGTCCAGGGACACCAAACGAGGGGATGGTTCCTCTGAATATACCCCAAAATACTGAAATCATATGATTCTGAAAAGAAAACCTCTAGAAGAGGTCTGAGGAGATACATCACTGTCCCTATGTCTATGAAACCAGGGGAAATACAGACGGGAGGGAAGGTTCCCCACCAGACAAAGGAGGTAATTTCCATTACAAAGAGAGAGAGAGAGGGTGCTGGAGTGAAAAGCTTCATTAGACTCCGAGAGGCAAAGTGATGGCAGTATACCAAGGTCACTTCTAATTTAGACCATCTAATTGGCAAACATGGCTCCAAATGGCTATCATCTCACAGGGCTCAGAATTAATGAAGCCCGATTATTTTCATTACCTTCATCCGAGATGGAGAATGAGACACAGAGTGAGAGGGAAAGGGGGGAAAGGGAGGGGGCGAAAAGGAGGGAGAGAGAAAAATTGAGTGACAGCAGAAGGGAGAGAGCAATAAGGAAAGACAATGGGAAAGAGGGTAAAAATGTAAAGATAGCAGGAGGGGGAAGTGAGATGGCAGGGATGGGCAGGAATGACTCCTGGAGCCAAGGGAGAAAAGAAAAAGATGGAAAGATGGCTGGAACACTGGGAAGATGCCCTAAACCGAGGAAGAGAAAGCTGACAGTAGAGATGACGAGACAGAAATGTGCAGAAGGATAAGGCTGGCTGCGGGAGGAGGGAGAGCTCCTGCTCCCGGAGGCTCCTGGGAAGCCGTCCTCTCTCCCAGCTCCAGCCCATCAGTCTTGTCAATCGCCTGCATGGGCGAACTGCACTTCACCCTCATTACGGGGCCCCGCGGAGCCGAGCGGGCCGAGCAGAGGCTGTGATGGGAAAGATGGCGCCTGGCCTCGCTCAGAGAGAGAACCTGGCTACGTTCATCCTCCAGCCCCGTGTAAGGGAAGCTGCAGGAGATGGGGGGGACAGTGTGAGCCCCAGCCTCTGTCCCTGTGTGGCACTGGGGCACGGCACGTGCTCTGTTCCTCAGGCAGCCCCACCAGTGCCTGTGCCTGCGCCGGGGCCAGAGGGAGGACGTGGGGGTCCCGTGGGACAGCCAGCCCGGCTGCTCGCTGATATGAAAAGGAGGGAGCACGACCAGGCAGCTTGGAGATGCTGAGCGTGAGCAGGAGCTGTTACCATGGCAACAGACATATTAGACTCTGCAGGTTCCTGAACGGCGTCTGATAAGGTGTTATTAACTGGAGCCTCCTCCAACACCGAGCGCAGAGACGCTGCGCCGAGAGGGACCCGGCCCTCACTTACGGGGCTGCAATTCCCTCGTGGTGGCACCAACACCCGATGCGCGCGTCAAACCGAGATGGGATCTTCGTGAGAATGTGCAAAATTAGGACCTTCCAATGCTGCCATGTTCTGTACAAACCATACTGATTGCTCAAAATATTGTCATGGGATACAAAAAGACCCACTTTCTTCACCCTGTGCTGTGAGACCTGGAGGAGGAGAGGCAACCCTCTCCCCAGATGTGTCTCTAGATGCAAAGGGAAGAAAGGTGGGAAAACCAGGAGCACGCATGAGGACGAGCATCATAGCTGGGACAGTCTCTGTGGATCCTTGCAGAGCCCTGCGGCCCTGTTCTAGCACAGCAGGTGTGCTCCCCTAAGAGACTGCCCCTGATCTGCTCTGCAGTGTCCTGTGCTCCATCACAAAGGGCTCCTGCCATTCCCTCATATTCTAGAGGACACAGATGTGCCTGAGGACGGACCAGCCCAACACTCCCACTCCAGACCACTCATCCTGCCTGTGCACCGTGCCTGTCTCAAAACAAACCACTCCACACCAGCTAACAGCTACCCCGAACATACTGGTTATGCCCACTGGCTGAGGGAAGGGGCTTGGCTTCTGCTTGCTGCTCTTAGAAAGCCACGACACCTGCCACCAATGTAGTTAAGAGGCGAACAAGAACCGTTCCAGCCCTCAGAAGGTATTTACACACTTGAGCAGCACCAGTGAAATGGACACAGGTCACAGAGGCTGTGGTCTCTGGGATGGGACAGCTCTGTGACCCACAGGCGGCTGGTACGGCAGAGCTGCATCCTGAGAAGCGCTGAGGGGACAGGCAGCTAGGAATGCAAAGCAGGAAGAAAAGACCAGAGAGGCAAGTGTGGAGTGGGAACTGGAACAGGCTGCCCGGAGAGCCTCTGGAGTCTCCTTTCCCGGAGATACTCAAATGCTGTCTGGACACAATCCTGAGCAACATGCTCAAGGGACCCTGCCTGAGCAGGGAGGTTGGACTGGAGTTTATAGCAAAGAAACTACAGGGACAATGTATCCCATCAGCTGCTGCATCTTCCAGAAGCTTCTGCAAAAGCTGCCATCCCATGCACTGACCTCACAAGGTCAAGGAAATTGTACTTACCCTGATTTCACAGGGAAATCACTCAACACTTGAGCTTCACAGGGCTCAAGCAGGGACACAATATACCAGGATGAGCAAACCTCAATGGCAGAGCTCTGACAGGTGAAGGAGCTGAGCAGCACAGCAACTCTCTGCTCCTCACCTTTGTGGGGACGGCAGTGGACATGCTGGGATGGCAGTGGACATGCTGGGATGGCAGCAGCCATGCTTGCCCGCACAGCCACTTACCGTCATGATGAGTTTCTCCACGCAGTCAGGTGACACGCTGTGCAGGTGGGTGAGGTGCAACTGCAGGTGGATCTTGTTGTTCAGCATGTCCTGGCAGAGCGGGCAGCGGAGCATGGGCTGCACCGAGTGCTGGGTCATGGCGTGCACCCGCAGCCGGTTCACGTCCGTGTTGCTGTACTTGCAATATGGACACTGGTACATCTGCAGAGCAGACAAATGAATCACACAGCTCTTCCAGCTGCTGCTTTCCTCTCTTACACCCAGGCTTCAATAATTTGATGCCTTCAACTACCACCACTTATCGCCTTTCATCCTCTTTCTCCCATTTTATTCTTTGCTTTTGGCACATTGGGAACATGTTACCTGCACAGAAAGAAGGGTTCTTCCGCCTTACCTGCTCTGATTTGGTCTCCTCTGAAGTTTTTGACCACTTAAAGGAGAGAGGTGATTCAGAGCTGCTGGGAAACGATATCCGCTTAGAGGATGCTGGAGGCTCTGTCGGCTCCTTCTCTGGCTGGCTGGCTGGTGCTGCAACAAAAAGTGATTTACATCAGGACAGCTCAGAGAGGCCCAGGCTGGACGATGACAGTGCTTCCATCTACTGCTTGACACACACCCTAAGGACTCGGAGGAGGATGAATCTGAGGACTGACCTATGGTCTACAATGCACACCTGGCCAAAACCAGTTCATTCCTCTGATCTCCCACAGCAAGGGAACTGTGTCACTGGTGGCCAGAAGGAGAAAGACCTCAGCTGTTTCTGGTGGCTGCTTATAACCTGCAGGTGCAGGAGACTCTGGGCCTGTGGCCGCACTGGGCACACAAATGCTTGGCCAGATGGTGAAGGCCCACGTGTCACCTCCAGGAGCAGCTGGACTTAGTAAGGCAGAATCATACCCTTGCTGACCCAGGACATTCTGCACACGGAGACTCTGAAATGCGTTTGCCCTGGAGAGGGCTGGTGGTTGTGGCTCTCAGCCCAGTTGATGGCAGCCGTGCTGGCAGCAGCGGTGCTGCTGGGATGGCTCTGGCCAGCTCAGCCCACGCCTCCAGAGGAATGTGCTGATCTGGTGCTTCCTAGCGCATGGTCCTGCCAAAATCCCGATTTTGGTGGGGCCTGGCCAACAGGGCCCAAACACTCCCACTGTGATAAGCTGAGGAAAGGACACTTTATTCCAGCCACACAGAAATGCAAACGAGCCCTGAAGTCAACAGCAAAACACTCCACGAGTTGTGGCACTGGGAGAAGCACATCCCTGACCTTTCTCCTCCCCCGAACCCTGGCTGCCTTCAGTACATAAATTTGTGGGACATCTATTATTTAAAAACTGTAAGGACAAGTATATTATACACAGCCCCCGTCTCCTCCTCCCCGAACACACATTCATAACGGTACTTTAATCTGTCTCGAATCGACTTCAAACCCATTTCACCCTTAATGGGAGTTATTCATTTTCACTTGAAAGGTAATATCTGACAGCTGGATATTTAATATGATGGATCAGCTGCCGATTAACAAGGCGCTGTAGCATTCTCAGGCCAGTCCCCCATACTCTTCCCCCTGTCTCCTACTCAACTTGTGAACCCACTGGTATCTGCTCCTTGTCTCAGATGATACTGTCTAGAGTCAGATCCCAGCAAACTGCTTCCTTCCCAAAGACCCTTCTGCGCACTGGCATGATCTGTATTTCCAAATGTACCGCATCACAGCAGAGAATACAATCCTCAATCATAACTACCTTCCCTGCCAGTCCCCAGCTCTGCATTCAGCTGAAGAGAGGCAAAAAAAATTCCAGGAGCGGGAAAACAAGTATTACAAACAGGTAACAGTACTGCCAGAGAGACGCAGGGATTAGAGGATTTGATCTGGGACTGCTGAATTTCTCCTGGTAGTTTGTCCATCCCGAAAGGGCTTGGAAGTGCTCTTGTTTCTCACAGCACTGCCGGCTGCATGCCTGGTGCTTCATGCCTGGCTGGGCAGCAGCCTCCAGTGCAGGCATGTGCAGTCCTGGCTGTACCTGAAACCCAACCCCCCGGACGCTGCTGTGCTGCCAGCTCCACGGAAACACCCAAACCAGCGTGGAGTGAGTGTGCAGTGTCCGTGCCGACTGACAGACCCTGCTCTGCCCTCACAGAACGATGGGCTGCTCTGCTCAGCTCACGGCTTGAACTGAGACCCCTCTCGCCCAGCTGGTGCCTGTGGCTCCTGTGTGGCCACACTGTGTCCCTGCGCTGGGCACTGACCACTGCTGGCTGCTCACCAGTGGAGTGTCTCTGGATGCAGTGACTGAATTCAGCCCAACCATCAGCTACCCCAGGCTGCTGAACACCAGCTCCAACCCTGGGAATCACAACAGGGTATTTTCTCATCTCCTTTCTACTGTGAAACAGCCTAATAACAGGTAATTAAAACGTACCATCTTCTAAGTGTCCAATTTCATTAAATGTACTTGATCCAACCCCATAACCTTAATCCTTCAAAATTATTGATGATTGTCCAGACCGAAGAATAACTGATTTGTTGCACATGGGATATTTATTTTAAGCATTAGTTTTTGAGTTGACAGCTCAACTGAGAATTTTAACACCAAGCCTGAAGTTTATTGTTGATAAACAGTCAAATGCAGAAAATGACACATTCAGTCCACATCACACATGATCAGAGGAATTAAGAACTCTCTGCTACGAGGAGAAACGAGGACACGGCTTGGTGCCTGCCTGCAGAGCTCTGAGCACAGCATGGGACCTTCTGTGTGTGCAGAGAGGACAGGACAGAACGGCCTGAGCTCAAAATGTCCAAAAGGCCACAGCCTTGGAGGGCTGTGTGGCACTGGAGCACATGGAGACACTACCTGTGCCATGACCATGGCCAGCATGTTGCTTCCAGGTCCAGGCCTTGCAGGGTAGAAAAAGCAATTTGGTTTAAAATATGATGTATGCCTACATATAGGATAGTACTGTTATTACTTTGGCTCTTTAAATGGATTTAGTTCTGATTTGCTGACTTAGAGGGAGACCTACATTTCTCAACAAATGTCCCCTAAAAGCCACGTGCGATGGGGCAGGGCTGCCACAGCGCTTCTGGAGATCTGCCGATCTCCTCGCTCTTCTCAGTAGCTTCTGCTTTTCGGAGGAGGAGGAGAGATCCTCCCTGGGATTATTCCAGAGGTGAGAGGCAGTTCCTTGGAAGTGGGGGCCTTTCCTTTGCTGGTTTGAGAGGCAAAGCCAGCATGGATCCCCTAAACTGCTGCTCTCCATCCTGGTGGGAAGGAAGTCACCACTCACCTCCTACCCATCAGATTCTTTTAGCTAAAGTATCACTGACAGCCCCTTCATCTAAACTTCCATCTCCCAACCAAGCAACATAATGGAAAAGCCAATTAAATGATTATTAATTCATGCTGCTTTCCGTAAGCCAGAGGTTCTCATCTCCCTGCATTCCGTAAACCAGCTTGCCACTTGCCCTAGAAATTTACAGTGGGGTTTCTGCTGTTGCCATTGATTTAAACACCACCAGCCCCCAAAAAACTCCTTGCCATGAAGTCCAGCCGCTGCCCTAGGAAAGTTCTCAGCAAGCCCACGGAACTGTGCTTTCACTGCCTGACGGAAAATAGCGTTCTGTATTTGATGGTGCCTCCTTCCTGAAATCACCTCACCGTGTTCTTGGAGCCATCACTTAGCACCACATGTCCTTGGACCAGTGGGAGCTGCTGCTGTGCCACACAGCCCTGTGCAATCCATGCCCAAGGCTGCTGTCCCCTGTGCCCTTACAGCACCTGTGTGTCTCCCGACATCTAGGGCAAGTTTATCTGTTTCATCCGTCTTCCAGAAACTGCCATGATCCAGGAATGGCCAGAGCCCGCAGGGACGCCCGGGGAAGGGCACGGGGCACTCAGCGCTGCCGCCTCCTCAGTAACAAATGCTGCCAGCACTTCCTCCTCAGACACTGTCTGGTTAATTCCCCATTCCCTGAAGGAACTTCCGTTCTGATCAGTGGCTGCAGCCACACTACCAGGCCTGTGCTCTACCTGTTGCTCCACAGCGTTTCTCAGCTCTGTATTTGACAGTAACTCGATTGACAGGTAAATGCCCCACACTCAGCACGCGCACTCCGCACGCATCCTCGCTGCTGCCTCACATGGCTCCAGCCCTGAAAATGGCTGAATAATTTGTTTTTCTAATGCTGTGTCATACCTTCCCACCTGCAGCAAGTACCCATAGCTGAATTACTATTAAATATTCATATCCAGAAGCTCCAGCCGTCACCAGACTTCCCCGCCTTGCTCCATACGAACACAGAACACCCAGCAGATGCCTTTGTGAGATGCCAAGCAGCACCAGGGGCTCTCGGAGGTGGAGCTTTGCTTGGCACCACAGACCTCTCCTGCAGCCCACTTCAGCTCCCTGCAGCATCTCCGATGCCGCCAGAGCCCAGCATGTCCGGAGCTCAGCCGGCTGCTGCGTGGAGCCACCCGGCCCAGCCAAGTTTCTGGGCTGGACCTGCCACCCAGGAGCCTTTTGTGCTTCATATATCCTTGGAAAAACACAGTTGTAGGCAACCTCCCAGTCCTTCTCTGCCATCCCCTCTGCCAGGTTTCTCTCGCCCAGGCGCCAGTGCTGAGAGTGGCTCCATCGTGCCCCTTGTCCCTCCCAGGCTCTCAGGCCCCCAGAACATCCCGGCCATTAAGTGTTCCACAAACGCCAGATATTAAAAAAAAGCAGCAAAAAGCAGCCGGGGGGAGGAGCGGGAATAGATTTCCGTCAGGATGTGCCTGACCTGTTTTTTTCAATTTCAGTAATTAGAAAGGCAGTCGGCCTGTAGGAATTATTCATAAACTGCAGGAGCTGTGCAGTATACATTTATGTTAAACATGTCAAATCCGATTGAAATCATGCCTGCCAGCACCATACTCCATAAACACACTTTTCTGCAACAATTTCCCAGCTCTCAGCAGCCCATTAATACTTCCTTTAATAGCAATCTACCACGGATTCGAATCAGGGACGGTCCATTGCACTAATTGCTCTGTTAGGTGAGCATCATGGATTTAAAAAAAAAAAAAAATCATTAACAAAAATAAAAGCCCTTCAGGCCAGTCCTCCAGAAAGATTTCATTTCAATCTATATTTTAAGTAGACTTTGTTTCTTGTTTTTGTGAAAAACCCCTGATATTCTCCGCAGACCCAACGGACAGTGCATTAAGGAAGCCTCTGGTAGCTGGGTCACTGCTGGTGATGGGTTTCTCCATCAGAGACATGAACCAGCACCACCCCAAACCTGAGAGGCCTCGTACTGCAATGAGCAGGGCTTCAGCTGAGTACCCATCATCTACATCCTGCCTTAAAAATGGAGTCAGGATCAGCCACGATTCCTTTCCCCCTTGCTGGTTTGCTTGCAGTAAATCTCATATTAGTCATAACGAGATAACGTCTAACCCTGAGCCATCACACACACAGCAGCTCCCTGCTCCAGTGTGGAGGCATGGCCATCTTCCAGAACCTTCCAGAAACCACAGAGATGTCTGTGAAAATCAAGATCCAATGAGTCCTTATATGGGATGGAGTTTCCCTGTGTATAATCAACTGAAAAGTATCACCTAAAAAAATGTTTCTGCTTCACATTATTCCATTTAAAATAAATACGAAGAATGAATCAATAAATTTATTTTGTCGAGACATTTTGACAAGTTTACAAGGAAAACAGAGGTTTTCCCCTTGGTGCTGACACCAACCCCAGCACAGGCTGCCCCTGGACTGTACCCATCGTGGTGCAGACCCTCACCCCTGAGCTGGGGCAGGGAGATGGGCAAGGGAACTCAGTGTCTTGTTACAGATCTTGCAAACCTTCAAGACAGTGGAAGAAATAAAGCCCCTGTGCACGGTGAGGAAACTGAGGCACAAAGGGGAGTAAACTGCAGTGAGGAATGTAACAATCAAATTGCAGGGGTTGAGCAGCAAAAAGGTCTGTCCCCCTCCCCTTTCACATGCCCCATCACCGGATTTCAGCCCACACCTCTCCTGCCCCTCTCCATCTCCAAAGTCACCTGGCTGAGAGGCTTCTCCGAAGGTCAGCCAGTCCATCCAGAGCAGGACAGACTGAGCCTGCCTCATTCCCAACAGCAGCTCCTCTAATCTTCTTGAAAGACCCCTGAGGAACCTTCCCAGAAAACCCACTCCAGTGCTTAAGCCACAGGCTGTATGGGAGGACTTTTTAAAATTTATTATCTAACATCAATCTTTCTCCCTTCAGTTTAAGCCCTTTGTGTCTTGTTGACTGTATCCTCAACATGGAGAACAAATTATTTCCTTCCTTTCAGAAGCATTTAATGCATAGGAAGATTTATCTTGTCCTCCTCTTTGGTCTTTTTTTGGGTCAAATAAGCCCGTTCATTCCATTTCCTCCTCCTGACTGGTGTTGCCCTGCTCTGGGTCGTTCCTGCTGTTTGGGCTTTCTGAAATTGCTGCCCAGCCTCCTCAACACCCCAGCTCAGGAATGGAGAGCTTTGGCACAATACTGTCCCCTACACCACAACGTCTGTGCTTCATTTCAGCCTGTCCCGGAAAGTGGCATCGAAAGCCTTCGCAAGGAGACACTGACTCCAAACAGGACCTTCTTCACACGAAGGGAAATTGGGTCGTGTTGACATGATTTGTTCTTGACAAATCTGTGTCGACTGTTCCTCATCTCATTATCTTCCCATCAGCACTTACAAACAGTTGTTTGGTCAATTCCCAGGAAAATCTGGGGCAGAGATGGCAGGTGTACAGTTCCCCAGCCACTCCTTCGGTCAGGGACGAGCCCGGTGTCCGTCCCTCGTGCACCTCCCCTCTCCTCTGCACAGCACAACAGAGCAGCTGGCAGGTTTGATCTGCTCCAGGCACTGTCTCCCTACACCCAGGTACAGCACAGCAGGTCAGGGACAACGTTCAGCATCACCAAGCGCTCTGCAGCCACTCCCTGGTAGCTGAGGGCTGGGCTCTCCCCAGGATGCTGCTGACACGGGCTGTGCTGCTCTGCTCAGTGAAGGCAAATGCAAAGGAGGCTTCGTGTTCTTCAGGTTTATGACACTGTGGTCACAGCCTTCCCCTGCTGCCCAGGGCAGACTGGCTCTGTGCCGGCAACCTCCTCCTCCAAGGAGAGCTTCCCAGTGCTGCCTGCTCCCCTCCCTGCTCACGGCTCCACTCGTACTGCGTTTTCGTGTCCCTGTACACTTCTCTTCTGGGGCTGTCAAGAATAACCTGACCCAGTTTCTATTCCTTCCCATGTATGAGGTCCAGGAGGACCTGTCAACACAGCCGTGTTCCTCGAGGGTTTTGTGGACCACTGTTCTTCCCACCTCCCTCTCCTGAATTTAAAAAAAATGAGGGACCAAACACCACCTATGCTATATCACAGAATCATACCTGTCCATTTACTCTGGTCCTTGTCCCCTCCACTCTCTTGCTCCTTGGCAGGCTCCTCAGCATCACCAGCTGTTTCATTAGGCCCTTCCACATCTTCACTGGGTTCTTCTGAAACAAGAAAAGCAGGAAGTGTGACGCAGACATGGAAGGCAGAACAGGAGAACTGGCAGCTGCCAAGAGCAGCAGCTAAGGCTGTGCTCAAGTGTTGGGTGTTAGCTATCAACATCACCCATTGTTCTCCCAACACACCTGCTTATTGGTCAAGACAGAAACTGCAGAGGAAAGAAATGAGAGATGAAGACAAAATGAAGAACCTCGCCTACTCTTACCACCTGGAGCTACTGAGGTCCCCTGAGGTGTCATGCACAGGGTCACGGTTGTCTGCACAAGGTTTACCTGAACCACCTAACACAGGTTGAAGCACCAACCCCCATCTTCCTGCTAACAAAGACAGGGCTAGAAACTCAGATTAAAAATATATAGTAGCAGCTTGCAGATACTCAGCAGTGCCCTTTGAGGATATGACAGCCTAAACCGGGAGTGAGAGGGGAGATGGGTGGCAGTGCTGACAAAGGCATCCAACACAGTAGAAAGACTCATATCACTGGTGGAGGGGTGAGATGGGCAGTCTGCCATGTGAACCGAGTGCTCAAGTTTGCTGGGAGAAGGGCTGTGAAACCAGCAGCTGGGTTCACATTTCAGAAATTAAAATTCCAATCTTTTTCCACTCTAGGGAAAAAACACAACAAACCATCGCCACCCCAACCCCACCATCCTGGTGACTTCAAACCACTTCACACAGGGCAAGAGTGTCCCTTCAGCTGGGGCAGCTGCTGTGGAAGCAGATTTTAGCTGGTTTTATTAAAAACCTTTGTTAGTGGGTTTCTATATTTAATTTAAATCATCATTTTAACCACTCTGTGCTGGCTCAGGTGCTCTGAGCCCCCCTGGACAGTGTGAGGAGACAGCTCCCATTGCCCATGGCCCTCAGCCCCTCACCCATTGCCCCAGCCCCCAGCCCAGAGCCCCCAGCCCAGAGCCCCCGGCCTGGCTGAACAACAAAGGGCGCCTGGCGCAGCGGCACTCCCGGCTGCGACCCGGAGGTGTCAGCATCGGCATGGGAGGAAGAGGAAGGGCGAGCCAGGCTCAGCCGCTGTCTGGGCTCTAACCTGAGCATGTGGAAATAATACGTGTCTTCCAGTGTGCTGTCTGGTTCGAGGGGAATAAAATAGGACATTCATAAGCAGTTACACCATCTGTCTTTATACCATCATCATCATCAACAAGGGAAAAAATAGCTCTTTAAAATGGATGAAAGCCCAGGCTGACAGCAACCGGAAAAATGTGAGCTATGAATACCAATAACGGGAGAAAATGATTAAAAAACAAGGCTACAAACAGCGAGTCCCCAGCACGGCCGGGGCTGCAGCTCCTCATGTCCATCCAGCACCAGCCTGGACTGAGCCCCCACGTCTCCGGCACTGAGCACTCCACAGCCCCTGCCCCAGGAACGCTCCTCTCTGAGGACACAAGCTGCTCCTGGCTCAATACCCTGTGCTAGGCAGAGGGCAGGGAGCAGATCCAGCTGCGAACCCTCCTCCTGCTCCACCCCGAGCTGGTTTTTTTTTTTCTGAAAAGTAATTTTTCTAAAGCAGGATGGGAAGGGAGCAGAGTCTAACACAACTCCCCAGGGAGGCTCTGAACCAACTTGGGTAGGTCCTGGTACCATCCCTGCTCAGCTCCTTGCTGCCACGGCCTCTGGCACAGAGCCCCAGGGAAGGGGAAATAAAACTCCATCTGCCTCGTGATCCCCTTCCACCAGACTCCTCTGGAAGGCTGAGGCTGCTCTGCTCCCCACGATCAGCCTGGCCTCTGGAGCAGCTGCTGGTACTCCCACTGAGCCCAGGGACTGTGGGGAGAGCCGCCCCTGAGCTGGCTCTGCGCGCTGCCATGAGAACTCGCCCCCAACGCTCACACCAGCTCTGACCCAGCTTCTACCAAGCACACCTCAGCACTGACAGTAAAAGCAGCAAAGCTCCTGCTCTGGAAGGGTCTGTGCCCACGCTCTCTAAAGACAGCTCTGCAGCTGCTGAGCCACAGCGGCAGCTCCACGGTGCAGTGCAGCTCTGGAAAGCAAATGCCTGTGTGGAGGCACCCAACCATCCATCCATCCATCCCCTGTACTCCTCTGGGGCACCGCTCTGAGAGAACAAGGCCAGCAGCACATCTGGTAGGGAAAGGTCTGTTCCTCCCCTCAGTGCACCGCACACCACAAGGAGCTTCCCCTGACACCGCAAACCAGTGCCACGCTGCACCCAACCAGAGCCCGACACCATCCTCAGGGAACGGTCCCCAGGACCCACCTGCAGCAGAGTCTGCAGAGCACCCCAAGACCAGCTCCTGAGGCTGAACGAGCAGTGGTCAGCAAGACACAGGGAATTTATTTCCAAAGCGCCGTGACCTTTTCGTTCCCACCTGACCCCTCCTCCCCAAAGCTGCACGTGCTGTTGGAACGTCAGAGGTGCAAGAGCTGTTGCTGTGGAATTTGTATGGGGGAATCATGTCCCTGGGAAATCCAAACAACACACACCGTGGATGGGCCCCCATGCCAGAGCTCCATCCCTGAGTCCATGGTGCTTTATTAATAACTTTTGAAAGGAATTTTCCAACTTCCAGGGCTCAGGTCAACACTGAGAGCAAGGAAGTGTAACCCCTGGAGCCAAAGGAGCTGCTCTTCCATCTCAACCCACCTGCCCCATGCAAAATCCTAGGCAGAGTCTTTGCTTCCTTCATGAATAAATCATTTTAGAGAGCACTATTTCCTTTTAATTTAAAATTAAACCATTCACTAAGTGGGGGGTTGGGGGGGGAGGAGGGGGAAGAGCAGGAGAACAGTCTGGAAAATCCCAAGTATCTGACTTCTGCAGAGGTCAGGGAACCTCTGACTCAGTCACACACCAAAATGTACTCAAATTGCACAGGATCATACCACTGAGGTCTGTTCCTTCCCAAAGCCAGGAAGTTCGAGAGCTGGAGAAGTCGGCAAATGCTGACGGGATCCAGACCAGCCTGAACAGCCCAAGACCTCTCAGCTCTCTTTCTCCCAGCCAAGTTTTCCTTAACAAACCCAGATCTCTTATCCGAAAGGATAAAGGGCATTTCTGGGGTGGCGGAAATGTAGGCATGGGAAAGAGCGTGCGCTGCCTCTCCACCCTCCGGCAGGCTCGAGAGCTGAGAAACATTAGCTGTCATGAACCACAATCAAATCAGGTTTGAAATATTTAGCAGTGGCTTGGAAAATGTGGCGGTGCAGCTCTGACAGGCGAGATGTGCAGACACCCATTTTCCATTATAATGGAAATATCAAGCCTGTTCTGAATATGTATAACCTAGAAAAATGTATTGATTTTTCATTCGGCATTAAAAAAATGAAATACCCTGCAGCTGTCAAAAGCCTTTTGTTAAAAGCTCATCTTTCCTGGAATGAGGTTTACCAGAAACAAGTTTTAATTGTACACAGGGTCTCTCCTTTGGAACAAAAAAGATCTCTGACGCTCCCCTTTTCAGGATAAGTAGCCAAAAAAGCCGACAGAAAGACAGGACTGAGCGCTGGCTGGCTGCTGCGGCTGTCGGGAGGGAAGGAGGGGGTGGCTGTGCACAGCCCAACGCGCTGGGTGCTGCCGGCTGGCAAGGGCTGCCCAGCGCCGGGGCCGCAGCCAGCCCGACTCACAGGTTCAACTGCTCTCTGCAGCTTAAACACGAGTGCCCAGGGCCCTGGGCAGAGAGGCTCGGGTTCATACGGAGGAGCATGGATTTACACAGTGGGTCGATGCCCTCCTGCACCCTGGACGCCCAGGATGAGCTCAGCTGCCCCGAGCTGTGCCAGGGTCACCGTGCAGGGCCTGCTGCACCTGACTCAGAAAGGGGCACCAAGAGGCACCGGGAGGGCAGTCCCAGCTCACCCCATGCCCACAGGCCCAGTGCACTCTGCTGTGGTAACAGAGCAGAGGTAGGGCCCAGATGGGGGTCTGACCTCAGCTCCCCCTCCGGATGCGTGTGTGTGCTGCGATACCATCTGCGCCAGCTCCTAACGGGATTACTCCACATCAACTTGCTCATTCCTACTGTTTTCCTGAAAGGAAGAGCAGGACTCCAAGCACTGCAAAAGCAGCACTAGGCAAGGTTACAAGAGGAATGCCATGGAGCTCCAGCCTGGACGCAAAGCTGGTGGATGGGTCCCACCCGACAAGGGGCTGCAGGAAAACAGAATAAAACTACGTGTACCTTGGTTTAATGGCACTGATTTCCCAGACAGCATCATTCCACAGCACGGCCAGAGCACCTCTGCTGCTTTCACTGACAAACAGAAACTGCTGACTATGGCGTGCTCAGCTGACACAGACAACAGACACAGAATGGTTTTGGCTTGGGAGGAACCTTCAAGACCATCTTGTTCCAAAGCCCTGACATTAGCAGGGATATCTTCCACTAGACCAGGCTGCTTCAAGCCCCAGCAAACCTGGCCTTGAACGCACCCAGGGATGGAGCATGCACAGCCAAGAACCCCTTCCCTGGGAGAGCACTGCCATTCTCCCTGTCCCTGGGAACAAGGCTGTCTATGTTTTTTGCAAACTGGGTTATATTTTAAGCCAGTGAAACCCAACAGGGACTTATCCCCTTTAATTTCAGCAGGACTAGAAAGGTTGCTGTTATTTTCACACATGAAATATAAAAAAAAAGGCAAATTCCTTGAGCATGTTTGTAGTGGAGCGTGATGTGATTGTGTTGTCATTTATGGGAAATAATCGCAAGCCCATCTCTCCCTTTCCCCCCATTTTCCAGTCCAAATAACCATGAAAAATTACACTTCAATGTCAGGAGGACAACAAAGGAGGGGCTTTCTCCTGCGGCTTGACGGCTTTTCAGCCTCCCCTTTCTTGGACAAAAACTACCTTCAATTCTGTTTCATTTTAAACGTGATCTAACAAATGCATCTTGACAAGTTCCTTTCTCTTTTTCTTTTAAACAGTATTTTGCACAGTTTAACCTAGCTCCAAACTGGAATCAGCTGGAAAGAAGATGCATGCAAAAACACAAACACAGATCGAACAGCAAAACGAAAGAGCCCATCTCCAGCTCCAGGTCTGCAGGGAGAGGACAGAGCGGTCTCCACACAGAGACCTGCGGGAGAACTGTCCAGAGACAAAGGGGACCTGTGGGAGGAAGAGGATAGAGGAGCTGGGTGGCAGAGGTGACAAGGCAGGAGTGCAGCGAAGGCGCCCGGGGGACAGGTGCCCAGCCCCACTTTGTGAGGGAAGGAAACCCTGGCCTGCTAATGACACATGGTGGAACTGCTCGAGTGGCCAATGGCAGGTTTTGTACAACTATCAAATCATTTCAGTTGGAAAAGCCCTCTAAGATCATTTGAGTCCCACTGTTCAGCACTGTCAAGGTTTCTGCTGACTCATGTCCCCAAATACCACATCCACATGGGTCTGAAATCCTGCCAGGGATGGCGACTCTACCACTGCCCTGGGTGGCCTCCGCCAGGGATGGACAACCCTTCCCAAAAAGGAATTTTCCCAATACATAATCTAAACCTCTCCTGGCACAACTTGAGGCTGTTTCCCCTTATCCTGTCACTTGTTCCTTGGGAGCAGAGCACTGCAGGCCCTCAACAGACTGTGCCAGTAGAGCAGGAGATGCTTTGTGCTCACTGAGAATACAGGCTCGCTTTAGAAAAACTGTGGAGATCCACGAACAAAACCAGTGTCGATCCAGGCTGAAGTTAATAGCCAACTTTAGCAACTTCGCAACAAGGTACATCTTGAGAACACTGTAACTATAACAAAAATGAGCTATAATTAATTCATACTTAGCCTTAGGGGCTGAATATGCACAGGAGAGCTCCCAACAACCTTAACCCATCATCCTCACAAACCACACTTAAATGAAACAGTAAAATGTCCTATTTCTGCTTAGTTTTTTTTTTTAAATATACATTCCTACAACTCCTACTGTGTTCTCCCTTTCCATGGTATTGCTCCAAGGAAAAGTTAATTAATGTCTTGCTGACCCTCTTTCTCCCCCTCCCCAACTGTTTCCCAATCTCAGCATGTTTGGAGTTCTTTTAAGCTCAGCTAAAAACTTGGGAAAGCCATAATTGCAGTGCCCTGGTTTATGGACAATTAAAATATCCCTGCAGCCCGTGGTACCACAAGTTCCCAACACAGACATGGGGCAGTGGTGGGGCTGACCCAGGGCAGGGGAGTAGGCCCACATCTGGGTACAGCGTCCATGGCAAATCCTCACTTCTTGTCCCCAGTGAGGAAAGTTTTTTGTTACAAAGAACATGGAAAAAAGACCAACAGTTGTAAGCGAACATCCCAAAGGATGGTTGGCACGCGGGGTGAGTCCTAGATGATCTGACACCCATGGTCTGGTTGGTTTGTTCTTGATCCCAGTGCTGTGTTGCTGGGTTCTTCCTGGAGCTTATTTCTAGGAAATAAAAATATCCTCACACATGGGAAATCATAAATGGCCATAAATAAAATGCATAATAAAAAACAGAAGAGGATCACCCTGGATGTGCTGCTGCCCCAAGGCAAAGTGGGTGGAGGAAACAACTGGATGCGGCACTCAGCGCTGTGGTCTGGTTGAGAAGGGGGTGACTGGTCAAAGGTTGGACTCAATGACCTTAGAGGTCTTTTCCAACCTAAATGATTCCCTGCCTCTGAGGAAGGCGGGAGAGAGCCAGAAGGGATGCTCGGACTCCCAGCATCAGGGAACAAGAGGGGTCACTGTAGTGGCAACCGAGGTCATGTCCGCAGAGAGCCTTTAAGCTTTTAAGGGGACTTCAGAGTTAGGAGTTGAGTGTTCCCAGGAGCCCTAAGATGGAAAGGGCAAATACACCCAGCAGTCTGAACAGAGACTTCGGTACCACACGGGCAATACCTGTGCAGGTTCACCAGGAAGAAAAATCAGCCTGGAAGAGCAACAAAACCAAAGTTTTTGGTGTGAATGGCCATGGTCTCACTTCTCTGCCAAAGAACAGAGGCTAGGGCAGTGAGGCAGCCCCTTGAAGACAGAGCCCCACTTGCAGTCCTGTCAGTCAACAGCCTGTGGAGTCTTCATTCCCATGCCATCACCCCTCTGCCAGCACCCTCAGAGCTCTCCGGTACCAAACACCACTTGGGTTGGTGCGGAAGAGGGAGCAGGTAACACAGGCGAGCTCTTGCATGCGCAAGAAACACCTGCTGAGGAGAACAGTGAGGGGAGACATCCCACAGCCCCGCAGCCAAGGAGCTGTCCTTGAGGGCATGCTCGAGGGGTGCCACATCACCCTGCACGGCAGGGATGGCCACAGCCTGGCCTGGGCTGTTCCTCCCTGGGTTTGGGTTAGTGGCACTGGCAAAACGTCAGCAACTGCTTTTCCCCTTGTACTAACGAGCTTTCAGCAGCAGCGCCTTCAGCTTCCTGGAGCCAACAGCCCCTTTTTCTCCACCTCTCTTGGCTTTGGGTAATTGAAAGTGACTGCAATTTCAGCGCTGGCTCTCCAGCACTCAGCTGCACCGGGAGGTCAGGGAATGTCAAGTGAAGCCTTTCCACTCACCTCCCCACTGGTGCATGCACTCAGGGAGGCAGCCTGTCCACGGCCCTGAGAACGGGCAAAATTACAGGGGCTGCAAGCAGCCAAGGGCACCCGAGCACAGCCCCACTGCAGCAGGGCCAGGGCTGCCCTGCACGGCCTTGCACCACAATGAGCTGCAGGGCCCTGCTGACCCTGGAGTTCCTTTTTTTTCTTTTCATTTAAAATAGCAGATGGTTTTCCTTTCAAGGAAACTAAACTTTCATAGTTATGTTTTTTGCAGCATCACAAAACGCTTTTCCCTGTGACGCCCATGTCTCCTGACACATAACAGGGAAGGATCTTCCACTTGTCATCCGATCTCAGGTAACAATGGAGAACGGCGGCTCCAGTTCCCAAGTGAAACACAGAGGATCAAGTAAAAGGGAGAAGCACAGCGCAGCTCCCAAGGAGACACCTGAGGGTACTGATGGCTCTCAAGCTGCCGGCCTGCGGCCAAGCAGGGAGGTGGCACCAGGTGGGCCATGCCAGTGGGCTGGGTGAACAGAACCTTCCAGGATGGTGCTTGGTGTCTGCAGTCCCTGACCCTGGCTCCTTCCCACTAACAAGGGCTTGTCAGGTGCTCCAGGGACTGCATCCGCCCCTGGAACCTGGAGCAAGGCGCACGCACAGGTGGTGACTCCAGCAGAGGCCTGTGATAAGAATTTATTTCTCTCAATTACAGGCGCTTGTCCCCAGCCTCAGTTCATCAGCACAGCACAGCCGAGTCAATGAAAGCCCCGTAACGTGCTAATCAGATGCACAGAGACTTCCTGGAGCTGCCGGCTGCTCCTAAAGTAAGTGGGAACTTTGGGATGCGGGTTTCCAGTCCTGTCTGCTTTCTGCTCCCTGTGCTCCATGGCCAGGCCAGGGGTGCTTCCCCTGCAGGGTCTGGGGTGTTGCCTTGTGCCACACATGTGTGCGGAGGGGCAGGTAATGCACGGCCTGTCCATATGCTTTATCTCCCTGCCCACAGGAATCCCTCCACGCCAGAAGCTTCCAAGGATGAGTTACGGATTTTCAGATTAAGTTTTTGGGGTTTTATTTGAGTTTAATATCAAATATTTGTTCCCTTCAGCCCAAAACCATTCTGAAAAAACCGGTGAATGTCCTGAGCAGACAAAAAAGGGTCTAAATCCTGTCCTCACAGAGCAAATATAAGATGAAAATGCCAGGGAAAAATCACTGCTGAGTTCCCTTCCGGTGTCCTCAGAAAAACAGCGCCTCTGCTTTTGGAAACTTCTGTTGGAAGGGTCAGGCTGCACGTGGCAGGTGGGGAGTCCTGTGTGCCCAGGACAGGGTGATGCCCCTGCTCCCTGGGATGCCTCTGAGCTGTGGCCATTTGGTTTAAAATACGCAAACCAACAGCCTTTCTCCTCCTTCCCCTTCCAAAGGGAACCACAGGAAAAGGCTGTGAACTCTGACTCCAGTCTGGCACAAACCGTCCCTGCCCCTGGCACCACCACTGCCTTCACCAAACTTCACCAGCATGAGCTCTGAGGTGTACGGCACAGGGACACTCTCCCTGCAGCCTGCTTGAGAGCACAATCGATCCAACACACACTTGGTGCCTTCAAAGTTGTTTATGATCAATATGCAAATTGCCCATGGCATTGATCTGGTATTAATTTTCAATTAGGGAATCCACAAGGGGTCTCCCAGGTCAATATCCAACAATCCAAGGTAACTCCACAGTGGAGCTGATGCTGCCCAGGGCCTGGGGCTGCTCCTGCACCTCCTGTCCTGATCCCTATGGACAGTCCTGGTGCCACAGTGGCGCTGGCACTTGGGGCAAGCCCCTGGCAAGTGGATTTAGGCAGCAGCCTTCAACTCACACACTGTGTTACCTGGTTTAACACCGTTACTGGTACTGGCAGTGTGGGGAAAGCCCAGTGCAGGGCTGGGCACAGCAGCATCTCTGGTTGGTGGGGAGTCGAGGGGTTCCAGCAGCTTCCCAGGGACACAGCAAGAACCCAAACGCTGCCTTACACCACGGAACACAAGTTACGGAAACCTGCACATCCCCAAAAACACATAAGAAGTGGGAAAGGTGCCCATGTGTTACACAAAGGTTCCAAAAAGTAAAAGAAATAACTGAAAGTGCCTTGAGAATCTAGAGAAGCATGACCCTTTCCAGCAATGTGATCTGTCCCACCAGCCACCCCCTCCCAGCTCCCTCGCTTTGGGAGGCCCAGAGTGAGCTGGCTGTTGTTCCAAGCCCCATGGTCACACTGGAGAGGTGATGTCCCCTCCACACCACAGAGGTGACGATGTCACCTTGGTACAGGAGAGGTGATGTCCCCTATGCACCAGCCGGCCTGTGCCCACCCACGGCTCCACCACTCACTGTGCTAACCAGCACATTAGCTACCCAGGCTAATTGGTTTATGGATAACATTAATTACCATGTTGCTCATTAATGGATGAAATCTTTATTGGTTCCATTGATCAGCGGGACTTGTTAGCCAGCCTCCTAACCAATGGCGGATGTAACAAGCTCTCTTATTGGCATATCAATTAATGCAATCAATTTCTGGCCAGCGGCTGCCATTCGCTTCCCTGCTTGTTAGACTGGGGGAGACAGAGTCATGTCAAGTAAGCATTTATTTAAAGGGTTTCTAATTCTTCTTGAGCTGACTTCCCAGCAGGCTTTCTGCCACACAAGGGTTTTCTGCCTCCAGAGACCTTCCCCTTTCCTCCCCTGCAGAATCAGATCTGTGACAGTCCCTGCAAACTGAAACATTTCTGTGAAAATATTTATCGAGTCTGGCGAGTAGGAACAGCCACAGCCAGAGGTATGGGATTGACAAGTCAGACTGTGCAACTATCCCCGTTTAACACGCTGGGGAGATTGGCAGGAGCACAAACCCGCTCCCCAAGGACACATGGGCTCACCAGCCATGCCACAAAGCCTTTCTGCACATGGATTAATGCTAATTCCAGGGTCAGTTCCCCAAATTAGCATTGTTCTGTCAGAGAACAACAAGCCCTGGATACTTCTGCCCTATCCCACCTTCCAGAGCAAACTTAGACCATGTCACACGAGGCTGCACCACATCCCAAGTGATGCTTGCAGCCACTTCCTCTGCCTCAGCCTGGAAAGGGAGAGCACGATCACACTGCTCATGGTAGGAATTAGCTGGAAAACCCATGGAGAAAAGCCTTGGGCTTCTGTGAGCCTGACAGTCCTGGCAGAGCAGTCCTGCTTTCCTGAGGAGGGTGGCACAGGGGACGGCCCAAGGAACAGCACACAGCTGGTCACAGTGTGACAAGGACTGAGAGGTCTGGGCCACTTTCCTCACGAGCAGGAAGGGACTTGCAGGCAACTGGACAGGAGGCCAACGCTGTTCACAAGGAGTAAGAGCCTCTGCTCTGATTCCCAGATGTCTGCTCTGTTTTCTTCTGGGGTATTGGCCGGAGTACGTTCACAAAGAGCTCAAATCCCACCCTACTGGCAAGAGGCCCCACGTGCCCACAGCAATCCCTCCTGGCCTGATCCCCACTCTGGAACTTCACCCACGTGACTGTGTAGGAAGGATCCTCCCCACCGAACACAATAATAAATCAAACTTTATCACAGAAGAACTATAAATCTGTGAAGACTCCAATAATTTCTAGCCATGGGAATAACATCACAAAAGTACTTTTTAAACTAATTACTCAGATTCTGAAGTGCTGCCCTAATGAGCCTTCCTTCTGCCCAGAACTTGCTAAGAGAAAAAAAAATCTACCTTCAGTACAGTAATTACTGCTTTCCCCTTCAAACTTCTAACTGGAGATCAATGCTGCATTTTAAGACTCATTGATTTACAATTAGCCTGGCTTTCCTGCTAAAGTGTTTTTAAAGCAGAGTTTACTTTTATTTTATTTTGAAATCTCAAAGATCTGGTTCTTAGATTTTACATCCTCATGAGAGGTGTGCTGGGAGCTCACAGGGAGGCAGGCACACACTGGAACAAGAAAAGAAAACAGGCTTTGTTAGGCTGAGACTAGAAATAAGAGACTGAAATATTTAAGGGATAAACATGAAAAAAGAAGAAAGAGGAAAAGAAACAAAGCTAGAGGGAAGGAAGAAAAAGTGGAAAGAAAGAAATGTAATTGCAAAGAGATGTAAAAATAAATTTCAGGCTAAGGAAGGAGAGTCACTGCTGGGTGGCTTGGAGCTCTCACTGCTCTGTTGTTCATCAGCATCCTCGGGAAACTCGGCAGCAGCTTTGTGCATCTCTACAAAACAAAGCACTGGTTAAAAGCTGTGCGTGGCGGGGCGGCGCTCGCAGCCCTGGCTGCTGTGCAACCTGTCCCGTGAGGAGAGCACGAGGAAGTGAAGCCATTAAGAATTCCGTGCTGATTGCTTCAAACATGTTTCCTCTACACCATAAAGATAAAAGCCTCATGGATACATCTGCCTGCTCTCTCCTGCCTCCTTCCATTCCAGCATCATCTGTTTGGCATCCTCTGCCCGGGACTCCTGGTGCTGCAGCCGCTGGACACTGGGACCCAGAGAGGCTGGGGTGTCTCCAGCCCTTGGAGATGCTTCAGACCCCAGCAGAGACAGCCCTGGCCAGCCTGACTCTGAGCAGGGCCTGGGCTCAGAGGCCTCCAGAGGCTCTGCCAAGCTCCGCTGCTCTAGGAGGCCACAACCATTCCAGAGCATTGCAGCACTGCTCGGTTCTGACTCATTTTTGTGTCATTTCTGCAGGAAATGAGCTACATTGGACAAGCCAGTCCAGCCTTTGTCTCCTACCTTTCCCTTCAAACCCAACATTAGGAAGGTCTTCTAGCATTAGTGTGAGCAGTGACCCAACTAGAGGCAGCTGGGGGGGCCAGGAGGCAAAGGGAACCACGGGCAAGGGTTTCCAGTTGTGGGGCCACCGCAGCAGTGCAGCCTGTCCTTCCCTTGTGCCCTCACACCTTTCTTTCTTTACTACTGCGGGGTTCCAGGTGCCAGTGGCAGATGATGATCCTGGAGTGATGAAAGCAAAGCAAGAAAATAGGGAAGCATCTCTCCTTTTTGTGTTGCATTTTAGAGAAAGCAGCTTAGCCCCATTTCAAAGACTAATATGAAAAAAGTGCAATTAAATCCTTGAAAAACTGACAGATCAGCAAAACAAAACCACCCGGAGGAGAGCACGATTGAGCCTCATTAAGGAAGAGTTCAGTCTGTTTTTAAAACCTTTCTTAACATTTAGCTGGTACCTCTCAGCAGCCGCCACTCCCAACGCGCCTGGTGCAATTAGTGTCAGAACGGAAAGGAAAAAATCAGCCTAGGAAACAGGAATTAAACCACCAGATCCAGGCGAGAGAAAAAGGTCTGGCTGGAGTGAAACCACCTAAATTTGGACAATAACCCCTCCTCGGGGTGTGTGGCAGCGCTCAGCCCTGCTCCATGTGCTCTCACACACACACTACTTACAGAGCATGGCGCTGGGCAAATCTGGGCTGTGCAATCCCTGTCCCCAGCCCCTCCCTGTCCCCAAACACTCTGCATGGCAGTCACATCCCTGGCGAGGGCAGGTTTATGACAGATGGACAGTAAATTACACTGACCTCAACAGCAATTACAGCCACCGCCTTGGACAATAAGGAAATGGAGACGCAGGGACAAATCCTGCGCTGTCCTGGCCAGGCCCCTGGGCAGGCGGAGCGTGCAGTGCTGAGTAACCCCACGCGCCGCATCGCCGGCCCCAAACAGGACCCGGCACGGGCGAGAGCTATTCTTCTGCAGTGGGGGTGGGGATGAAACGCATGGGAGATAGAAAAGATGGCAGAGAGATGAAGCCATTTTATTAAATCAGGCAAATTCTAATTTATTCTGGGGAGATGGAGGAGAGAAAATGGATTCATTCTCAGCATGCACACTCCGTATCATCTGATCCAATCCTCACTGCCTCGCCAGAGGGGGAGGGGGCCTCGGCCGGCTGCAGTGCTCCCACAATCGGAGAAAAGGATTAAAAAATAGGATGATTCTCCTTTCGGATCTTACAGCAGTTATGGGGGAAAAGGCTTTTCCTGGGAATGCAAGGTGCCAAGCACTGCAGACAGCTGTGCCCGGGTTTGGGGGTTTGCCCTTTGGGGATATGAAACGAGCAGCACAAGGTCCGGGGCTCACCACAGCACATGCACCGTGCGGGCAAAGCAGAGACACACGAGGGAGAACATCCCGCGGGGATCCTGCACGCTGCCATTTCTGGTGTTCACCCCAGCACGCACCCTCACAGCTGGCAGGGTCATCACCATCGTTCTTCACCAGTAAGAGACACTGAATACCAGTGCCATGTGGGCAGCGCTGAGGAGGCTGGTGGGACCTCAGGTACCTGCAGGCTCATGCACTAGTGCAGAGCAGCACTGCAACACCACCACTGAGCACCACCAGCACACCCTGGTCCTGTGATCACGGGCCCTTCAGGCTGCTGCTGCCACAGCCAGCGCACTGCTCCCATAGCTCTCAGCAGAACCCGGGAACTGAGCTCCTCTGTGGCTCCAGCCAGTGCTTCACGACCCGAGGGGCCCACCAGGCACAGCCAGGCTGAAAGCCCTGAGTGAGGGCATCCCTTGTAGTGGGACGGCTCAGGTTACCTGAAATGACCTGGAGAACCCAAGGGCTGCCATGGGCTCTTGTGCTGGAGATGGTGGGTTGTGACAGTCAGGTGGGGACAGCTCGTGCAGAGACATTGCCAAGGGAAGTTGATTTCCAAGCTCTGTGTTTGCTAGATGAGTGTGATGGGCACAGCTGCCTGATACAGAGCAAAGCCAAAGAAACTCCTGCTCTGAACAAGAAATGTCACTGAACAGTTCTGGAACAGGGACTGAGTGAAAATGCAGAGGTTTGGCTAAACAGCACAGAGAAAAAGCAGCAGAGCTCCTGCTGCAGAGAACAGCCATCTCTGGAACTCATGGGCCAGCCGTCCTACCAAAGGAACCCGCGGCCCCCTCGCTGCCCGCCCGGGGGCAAGGGCACTTTGGGATGGACATGGACAATGCCAGTGCACCCGGACAGAGAGAAAGGTGAGATGCCACTGCACAAAGCTCCACGGGCACCAAGGTATCTCCCATTTCAGAATTAACCAGAGGGAAATGAGAACAACATGTAATTAACTACCAGTGGCCAAATAAGCCCAGAAAAACAAACCAGACCTTGGGTGAATGAGAAGAATGCCAACCCTGGCCAGGGCAGAATGCCTTGGGCCTCACTGTCCTGCGTAGAAATCATTCTAGTTATGCTTGCAATGATTAAATCAACTTTTTATACAACATCCTTCTGAAAATACCCCCCGGCAGGAGCCCCCCTCCCTAAAACCATCAACACTTGTCCCAGTTCGAACCGGGGCCTTGGGGGAGCAGCTTTGAAGGAGGGAAAAGGCCAAGAGCCTGGGGAGAGGGGCCAAGGTGCAGCACCTGGAGCACAAATTCCAAACAGCAGAAATTCCTGTTTTGCATCCAACTTCAGCACAGGCAGTGAAGCTGATTTTATGACTTATTTATTTATTTCGTCTTTGATGAACAGAAGGTTAATATAAGAACAACTCCTTGGCAAACCTTTAAGGGTAATTCAAGCGACACTGATGTGAATCAATGTTCCCTTTGTGAACACATTACTTGGCTGAAACTGGCTTTTTGTAACCCCCTTAAACCTAGCTGGCAAAACAAAAAGAGAAAAAAAAACGTCCTTCAAACAAAAGGATGAGGTGAAAATAAAGAGAGAGTCGACTGCACTTTATTCTCTTTCATAGAAGCAAATGGATTTGGTGCTTTTTATACATTAATCAATCAATATCACTGACTGTACATCAGCGGCGCAGCCAAGTTATGAATGACCTTTCTGGCAAAGAGGACACTTTTAATGCTCATAAGACTGCTCATAGCTTAGCAACTTTCCGAATTTATGCCTGCATGATTACCCCTCGGAGGCAGGCGCCCGTGAGCACCGCGCTAGACATGACAAGGTTAGTCCTTGCCAATTTGTGCAGAAGGAAGGGGCTGCTGCCCCGCACGCTGCGGCCGGAGGGGGACGGGCTCGCCTGGCAACGGGTGGTCACCTCGCCTGACAGGTCCTTCGGAGCAGGAGGAGACCGGCAGGCCCCTGACCCTGCCAGACCAACACAAAACAAACCGCGAGTGACCCTCCACGCCACACACACACACAGAGCGGGAGGAGCCGGGAGTAGGTGCTGCGCGAGGGAGAGGTGCCTGCGCAAGTGAAGTGGAACGGCTGGTGCTGAGCATGGCTGGCAAAGGCCAAATTAATCCCATTGTTTGGCCACAAAGGAGGCAGCAAAGTAGCAGTGGAGGCCAGGGAACAATCCCAAACACCCAGCTCTAATTCAACCTTCGTCACCATGAAAGGGGGATGGAAAAGGCCAGAATGCTTCAGCTTAACTGGTAACCGAATGCAAGGGCCGCTCCCAGAGAAGGCGCAGAAGCGCCTGCAATGTGAACACAGAGATGGGAAGCCCCTGGCTGTCCCCCTGGGGTGCCCTAACCCTGGGGAGCGATGGCGGGGCCATGCAGGGCCCCACACGCACCATCCCAGAGCAACGCTGGGATTTCGGGGCTTGGGGCTCAGGCTGGGCAGGGAGGGCGCTGAGCAGGGTGTGCACGGTGCACACCCCTGCAGGCCAGGGAAACCCACGCCTGACACGCTGATGGGAGAAAGCACACGTGTACAACAGAACAAAAAAACCCAAACCACTGCTATATATTTAATGAAGTGACCACAGATGAATGAAAAGCCTGCAAAGGGGTAGGAGGAGGTACCCACACAGAGAAGGACAGGGCTCAGGCTCTTTGAGATGAAAGTGGCCTTCACAGGAGCATCCAAGTGAAGGTTCAGTACAGCTGGACCAACACTGCTTCTCTCACTCACTGCTCTCGGAAGGACTGACAAGGAAAAGGGAAAAAAAATGCAAACTGGAAGCAAATACAGATAATAATTTCTCATACATCTCCCAATTAACCTTTGGAACTTGTGGCCTTGAGAAATCATTGAGGTCAAAACAAAATATATGGCAACGACATCGAGATGTGCAACTTGGAAAAGCAAACTGAGTATTTGGAAGAAATAGAAACCCTCTTGCTTAAGGGCATGAACTGAATTTTAGTAGTAACAAGGATGAGACCTTGATTTGAGGTAGGTTATTATTTGTTTATGGGCCCCAGATTTCCCTCTGAAGCAGTCGGGACACTGGTGCTGACAGGCACGTTATTAGCCAATTTTAAGAGTTTTAGTGGAAAAATAAATGCATGTGGTAGCTCCTTCCCAGGCAGTTCTGAGGACGTTAATGTCATCACCAGAGGATCAATAGGCCTCGCAGAAGGGACAGGAAGCGAGCGCATTTCAAAGTACAGGCAGACAGAGGACCAGAGCAGGGACACAGGAGAGTGGTCCAACATGCACACCACAGCAGTGGGAATGCTGGAGCGGGTCAGGCCAGGGGTCACTGCCAGCCTGAACCAGCCGCTGTAAATCCTTGTTTCACAAATCATCCCCCTGACAATGCATGGAATCTCATTTTGCCTATGGCTCATACAGAAGAAAGGAATCCATTTCAGAACCCAGGCTCTGTATATCTTGCAATTAAGTCCATAATCTACAGACTAGAGATGGAGGAGAGAACTTCCTAGTCTCGTAACATCTCCTCTGAATGAAGGTCTCAGAGCACTTTGGCACAGCACATTGGGTTTGCACGGCAAGGGTTGGGTTGCAGGGGACTCCTCCTTCAGTCCTGCCAGTTAAAGACCATCAGATGTGCTCCTTCAGCAGAATGAACTACCAGAGAACCACGGCAGGGAAAAGGTAGGAACAACCAGGAAAGAAGCTGATGCCCTGCAAGGATATTCCCTGAAGAGGGGAAGGTGCAAGGACATTCTCTTCCAGTGCTGAGCATGACCCTGCAGACTCACATCAGCATCATCTGCTGTCAGTGTGAATCCCATGTCACCCACACGGACATCTACCCCGCTCCAACACACCGTGAGACCACGCTGCAGCACCTGCAACATCTTCAAAGCTTTACTGGTTCACCCCTCACAGGGAGAGACCTCCAGTCTTTAACCTGCACCACTGAACAACCACCTCCAAATCCTCAGGAGAAACTCCCTATTCTAAACCTGCGCAGAAGACTGGAGAAGAGAAACGGAAGAGAAGCAGAAGGTGCAGGGGCACCATGCACTGGGCACTGGCAGCAGAGCTTCAGAGACAGAGTACCAAGAGACAGGGATGCCACTCCTGAGACCCAAGGGAAATGGAGCTCAGGGAGAGGCTGCGCTCTGACAGCTGGGCTTCAGTCTGGCTCTGGAGTTTGCTTGGATACGGAAAAAAAAGCAGAGAAGAAGAGGGAGCAGGAGCCTCACAGTGTTGTACTGCAGCAGCTGGTGATACTTCCTCCTTTACTCTTCCTAAGTAGAAAGGGCTTTAAGATGCAGTCAAACAAGAAAAACATTCTAGAACAAGTCAGCTGTCAGAGCTTCCTCTCTTTCTGCTTAATGAAAGCCACGAGCTCCCCAGGACAAGAGGTGGCTGGAGTGGGATGGAGTTTATGAGATTCCTGCCACGTCTGGGTGCCACTGCCGCCTGCCGTGGGGCTGCCCTGGCCTGGCCAGCCCAGCCGTGCCTCCGCTTCCTTCCGCAGGCGCCTCCTGCTGCAGTCTCATTACGCAGATGCTCGAGGGTTTGGGTTGGTTTCTGTTACCCCCCTTTACCAGGGGCACAGGAAAAAAGTCACAACCAACTTTAATAAAAACAAAATTAAAATTATTAAACCTTTCATATCCTTTTGAGATTATCTCTTTGCTGCTGGTTGGTCAAAGCAGAGCTAAGGCACAACTGCTCTTGACTTTAAACTCAAAACCAACCCCCCCTCCCAAAAAAAAAGAAATCTGCCTCTGCCAGATATTAAAGAGAACCAACTTTATCCCTGCATTCTGTGGAGCCAGACCTCAACAGTGCCATGGTGTCCCAAATGGAAAAGGACACAGAGATGCTGCTGGGATGGGAATGGAGTTATCCAAAATTCAGGTGGGAGAAAGGATGAAAGGAGGGAACAGATAGAAATTATGTTACAGGGCAATACCAGGAAAGAAAAGTCCCCTAAAGTTTCTCAACCCATTAGGGTCTCCTCATGTCCTCAGGCCTTCCAAAGGAGCCAGCTGGGTGCAGCCACCCTGATCCATGGCTGCCAGGAACACCTTTGCTGGATTTCAATGATCATTAAAGCAACGTGAAGCTAAAGCAGAACCAAGAGCTTCCCCCTGTCTCTCTGCCCAACCATGGAGGAGAGACTCTGTCATCTGCCCAGCCTTGGGATGGCCTTCAGTGGAGAGACCCTGCCAGAAATACTGCAGCTCTGCTGGGAACTTGCTGGAAAGGTAATAGATCCTGAAGCCATTCAATCCATAAAAAAAATGAAAAAAAAATCCAAGGTTCAGCAGAACAACAAAGGGGAAGGCAACAAACTGTCCTCTAAATGAAGACACGTGACACGAGATCTTGGAAAACAAGAGATAATCCTGCATGTGGGGGTAGTTGGTGGAGTTGGCAGGGAGATCAGAACTGTTGCAGTGAAGGGAACTGCGAGTTCAATCGGCCCCATACACACATGGCCCAGGGCTGTTTGCCTCTGCTGCCAGTCCACATGTTACTGCACCACTGGTGAATGTTTGATCAAACACAGCAATCCCTCGTCTCACTCCCTGTGTCTGAGGAGATGACAGGAAGGGATTTCCACCCCGGACAGCAGAGCTGCTGCACACCCTCAGCCGGGGACACGGCGCTGGCAGAAGCCCCTGACACCTCCCGCGAGCCTGTGGCTGCTCTGGCCATGCACACACTGATGGTTTGGTTGGATTCCCACACGGCACTTTGGAAACAAAGCCTGAGCAGGCTGCTGCCCTCGGGGGCTACAGGTCACACACTGGGAAAAGGCAGTCTCAGGTTGTGGAGAGTGAGAAGGTAAAAAGCCCGAGAGAGAGGGATGAAGCTGGGCAGCACTTGGTGTTTGCACACAGGAGCTCAGGCTGTAACCCGGGTTGGCAGATTATTAAATGTGTCAATCAAGGACAAGCCTGGAAATTATTTCCCCAGCCCTCTGCAAGGGCCAAACATTTCACACATCTAACTGGGGCATCATCAGCAAAGCCAGGGCTGCAGGGTGGTTCTGACTGGCAGATGCTGTAGCATGGACTCTGTGTGACCTTTTCCTGCAGGCACCATACAGGTGATCTGCTCTGGTAAGTTTGTAGTTGCTGTGCGCAATCAAGTCCCATGAAAAAGCGGAGAGAGATTACAAAACAAACTGGTGATTTCTTTCCAAACCCCTCCATTACCTCCAGCAGAAGCTGGAGACCAACAGGCATCATTGAGAATGACCACACTGTCTTTAACGGAGACCAAGTGGAGGACATCACATCCCACTAAATTTATTTTAAGCAGGGAGAAATATAATTTGTCACTACCAACTTCCACTTGAAAAATCTTACAGTTCTACTGGAAGTAGAGAGTCTGCTATCATGAAAAATCTACTCCAAAGGCACATCTCACACCCCTGCTGTAACAAACTCCATGAATAATTATTCCATGCTTGATGATGGTGAAGGAAAAATGCCTTGCATAGTTGCCCACTCTTCAAGGTGAGAAAATAATAGGATGGTTCCCTTGCAGGAGGTTTTTGTGGAAGATCCCCTCTCCCTTTCTCCACAATTTGCTTCATTTTACAGATGGGCTAGTCGCAATTCCCAATCCAGAGAATGGCCACCGAGGGAAGAGAAGACCTGGAGAGCCTGGACAGCAGAGGGAGCAACCAGAGAGCAGTGCCTCAGTCTGGAGGAAGCAGGTGAGGTGTTAGGGCACGCTGCGGGACTGCCAGGTCACAAATGGAACCGACCTGGCTGGCACTGAGCCTCCCTTCTGCTTGACAGAAACTCTGCATTTGAGAGAAACCTCACACTGCAAACCACATCCTGGTCGCTCCCTGACCAAACTGGCTCCCCAGCACACGGGATCTGCTCCTGCCCTCCTGATGGCGATGCCTTCACACCCCTGGGGCAGCCACAGAACTGCTTGGGAGAGTCAGGAACACAGCGTTTTGCATGAGTCAGTGCCAGAGGTGCAGCAACCAAACGAGCACCCTGCTGTCTGCAGGCGACACAGGCAGAGCCAGGCTGAGGTGTGATTCTGTGATTCTGAGGTTGGGAACTCCTATTTTTAAACCATGTGGGATTTTCTCATCTGAACGCTGCTTTGGCTATACCGTAGGTCTGTTTACATACTTGGTTTCATTAAAGATTCACATCCTGATTTCAGTCTGCAGCTCCCAGCCCTTCAAAAGGTCAAACACTGAAACACAAGGGAGACATGGACAAACAGTGCGCCTCTGCCTGTGGAGCAGAGGGAGGGGCAAAGCAGAAGCTCTGAGGCATCCCCCACTTCCAGGGAGCCAGCAGCTTTCTAGGGGTTCTCAGAGCAGGGTTTTGCAGTAAGGTTATTCCTCAAAATAACTGTAATCCACCTGTTTGGAGCAGGGAGACTGCCCTTGCTGGCAGAGGGAGCAGCGCGGGTGCTCCATCAAGGCTGAGCAGAGGGGCAGAGGTGACCTCCCCAGCTCCCCGTCCTGCCAGGACAGAGGGACGTTCACAGCGCTTGGTGTCCAGCAAGGGCTGCCAGAACGCCGGCCCTGCTGCTCCTGCAAGGGTCCCAACAAGAACCCTGTGCTGGAAGGAGATGAGTGCCGAGGATCTGGCAGCAATGAGAAGGACTGCTGCGGCATTGTGGCCACCACAGGGACTGTCCTCTGCGGGGAAACGGCAGGCAAGGAGCATGGACACCTGACAGACACCCAAAGGATGTCTGTCCCACGGAGCGGGAAGAGTGGGCAAAGGCTTTCTGCTCCTCCCACAGGAAGACACTATGGAAAGGGAGAGCAGAGATGGAAAAGAGGAGGAGTCAGGAGAAACAGGTAAGGGAGGGAACACATTAAGTGCGACCAGCACTTGCCCAGGGGGACACAGGCTGAGAAATGGGGGCCCAACAGCCCCACCTGTGTGGGTGGCACATGGAGAGGAGTATGATGGGGAGAGCAGGGGCACCATGTGCTGCACACAGAGCAGAAATCCCGCTCTGACCAATGACCCTCCGAGCTACGGAGAGGGTGCACTGCTCCATGCCTTCCGGGATGAAAGAAATACAAAGTCAGAATGAAAATTCGGTGCCAGTTGTTTCACATTTGTTTCTGTCACTATCTAATGTGCCATAAGTGCATTCATCCGACATCTTGAGAACGTTTTGGTTTTTACTATGGTCACTCTTTCTTCACTTTTTTGTCTTTAAACGCCCATCATTAAACATCAATTAGCTTATGGGTAATGTTACACAGATGCTGCTGCAGCAAGGGGCTGACATCTGCAGTGGTAGCAGCCCAGATACCACAGCAAGAGACGTCCAAAAATACCCTGAGAGGACAATACCTCCTCCCCATAGATGTGTTCTCTCTGATCAACAAACCAGCTGAACTTCCAGCCGCTTCCCCATCTCTTGCATAGTGAGCACACTTCTCAAAGCAAGCAGAAAAGTTTAATTGTCTTTAATTATCCAGTTCAAGGAGGAGTGGGTTTCCTGCCTGATGTCCTTATAATTTCCCTGCCAATGACTTCGTCACCCCTTTACTGGAAGCGGAGAGCAGATCCTAAAGCTCTTCCCCAAAAGACACCCAAGTTTTGGGGAGGGCTGAGGGGCTGGCACAGGCAGGGACAAAGGTCCCTGTGTCCCTGGAGTGGCTGCTCAGGCAGGCTGCCTGTGCTTCTGCAGGGTGGGAGGGAGTGAGTTGCAACTAATGTGCAATCAAGAACCATCACAATTACAAATGTAAATGAACAGGCAATTGGCACTGACCTTTGCAGATTGTTAGAGGACTAATTAAGGTGTGATCAGAGCTCTTCCAACAGATTGAGATGCATCCACACAAGCAAATATCAACCCACCGTCTCCAGACAGCACTGCTTTCTCCTACATGCTTGCACACACCAGGGAGTATGTACACACCGAGTACACACACACAGAGCAGGCACACACAGAGTATGTACACACACACACACACACAGAGCAGGTACACACAGAGTATGTACACACAGAGTATGTACACACAGAGCAGGCACACACAGAGTATGTACACATGGAGTGCACACACACAGAGCAGGTACACACAGAGTATGTACACACAGAGTACACACACACACACAGAGTATATACACACAGAGCACACACACACAGAGCACACACACACAGAGTATACACACACAGAG